>SNQJ01S0027139.1:76540-107348 GCA_010110895.2 Picea sitchensis
TAAATTAAATACAACTACTCATTTATGTTGGATTGCAACTATTTTTAAATATTATAGTGAGTTGATTTATACATGAATGAGACATTTTCCTCATATTAAATTTCATACATTCTTTTATATTAAATTGTGAAATACACTTCACTTATTTAATATAATAAAAAAATGTTTCATCTAATTTAAATAAATAAAAAACATGTATACGCGATTTATATACAAACTTATTAGTTATATAAAAACTTATAAAACTAATGTTAAAAGAAATTATATTAAAATATAAACTTGTAGCTTTATACATCTAAAACAAATTAACTTTTATAACTTCATCTACTTAATTCAAAGTATGAGTAACACTTTACTAAATTATAAATATCAAAAGTATATAAATTTTAGAATGGAATTAACATAAATGTAACTTGGTCAAAGGTTATTAAATAAATTTAAAAATTGAATCTAAATAACATAAATTATAAAATTGCACCCTCTTAGATAACTAAGAAAATTGAGCCAATGATAACTTATGAATGTACTAATGCATAAATAACTTGTGAAGTAATACTAGATAAATATTACATTACAATGACATTTATGCTTATTTTAAGACACATTCTTAATTTATATGAACAATGAAATGAAATATATATATATATATATATATATATATATATATTTGGATTTTTATTTAGAAAAATAATGAAATGTTATTATGATTTTAATGATTATATTCACATTTTTTTTTATGATAATAATGTTCTTTTTTATGGTTCCCGGGGGGGCAGCTTAATTGGCAAGTACCGTGAAAATGAAGTTCCATGAGGTTTTGAGTTCAACTCCCCCCAACTTACAATGTCTGTCGCATAAGGGGCATCGTGGGCACACCTGGAGGTTATAGTGGTAGCAGTTGGATAACACGGCCATGTGTAACGCGAGCACGTGCCCAACTAGTTGTTGATTCCGCCAGACATAAAAAAGAAATAATGTTCTTTTTTATGCTTGCAAGAGTTAGTTTTTCAAATCTTAGATAATATTTGATGCATAATGATGGACATTTCATGAAAAATTTGAGGGTTATAGTGGTAGCTTGGAGGATTTGACCCTATGTCAAGCGAGTGCGATGATGCCTAGTTACTAATTCACCCAACTGGTTCATACAAAAGAAAAAACACGATCTCTCTCATTATTTTACATATGTTGCAAATTATTTTATTTACCATTATTTTGAAATAGCCAAATACAAAACAAAACATATTTACATTCTTCTTATGTAGGGAATCAATATTCTCCATAGAAAGCTTGTGATATGTTGTGGGGTACACCCAACACCCAATGTCTAGCTCTTTCCCAAAATATGAACATAGCAACCACTAACCCAAATCCAATCCCAACTCCCATACCTAATGTTAATAATGACATTTTTTCATTCAAATGAATTAGCCATCCCACCTTGATATTATTACTCTTACCACTATTGCCTTCTCCCATTGATGTTTTCTTTTCATTGCATGGATTTAAAGAACACCCCCGTGAGCACTTATTCTTTTGCATCCCTACATTGAAAATAGAAAATTGCATCCCTATTGGGATTGGGCCACATAAGCTATTAAATGAAACACCAAAAACAACCAACATTGACATTTTAGAGATCTCTTGAGGAATCTCTCCAGTCAAATTATTTTTGGCCAAGTCCAACTGTTCCATAGTAGATATCTCACTAATTGATGCAGGTATATTCCCTTCCAATTGGTTCCCAGATAAATTCAACTAGACTGCTTAGATTCCCTATGCTTGCAGGGATTTCTCCTGTAAAATTATTGCTTGACAAGTCAATGTGTTTGTTGCAAGCACATATGTGAGAGTATACTCAGTTCTTTTAATGATAATGGAAAATGGTACTTCAATCTCATCATTAAAATATGAAGATGCTTTGATTGTAAATCCCCGGAGTCTCTCAAGATCAGATGGTATTCTTCCACTAAATTGATTGTTGGATAAATCCAACACCTGCAACTGGGCGAGATTTGTGATCGATTGAGAAATACTACTATGGAAATTATTATAGCTAATACTTAGCACTCTTAAGTATTGAAAATTTGAAAGGTGCCTAGAGAGCTCACCTTCTAATCAATTTTTCCTTACATCCAACAATTCATATGTGGCCAAAGATGATGGAAGAGTCCCAAATAAATAGTTAAAGTGAGCTGAAAAATGAAACAAATAACTTGGAAAGTTAGGATGTGGAAACACTATGTTGCCCAGATCTCCACTAAGTGAGTTTTCTGATAAAACTAAACTATGAAGTGAAACCATACCAGTAATATTGTGAGCAATAGTTCCTAAAATATTGTTATGAGATATATCTAGGAATCTAAGAGCCTCGAGCTTTCTGATAACTTTAGGAATACTGTGAGAAATATTGTTATTAAATATCTACATGTATTAGAGAGCCTTGAGGTTTCCTATGGCTTTAAGAATGTGCCCATTGAGGTTGTTTTCTTATAAAACCAAAATATCTAGACTTTTGGGCTTTTGTATGGCTTTAGGAATGGGTCCATTTAGGTTGTTACTACTCAAATCCAGTCGATGGAGAAACTTTAAGTGACCTATGCCATGTGGAATATGTCTGGTTAATTTGTTTGAATTTAAATACAAGCATTCAAGGGATTGGAGCTTTCCTATTTCTTCAGGAATGGTAGCCATCATCTTGTTTCCTTTCAGGGAAAGGAGTGTAAGATTTCTCAATCTTATAATGGTTTCAGTTATACTCCCTGCGATCTTATTTCAACCAAGATCTAGCAAGGAGAGATTACTGCAATTTCCTAGTTCAAAAGGGATAGAGTTTGAAATAGTGCCCGGGGAATAGCTTGAAATATCAATATCACCAGCGTCACAACCATCATAATGAGAAAACCCATCCACACATATACATAGGCCATTAATTAAGAGGTCAGTAAGCTCTTTTAAATTTCCCAACTGAGGTGGTACACTACCTAAAAAACGATTGTCCCCCAAAAATAAATACTTGAGGGACAAGCAATTTCCTAAAACTAGAGGAATAATGTTCTCCAATTTGTTAGAACTTAGATGTAGGGTCTATAGCTTATGTAGCAACCTCAAATCAAATAGAATTCTTCCACTGATGTTGTTATAACTTATCTTCATGTTCTCTTGTTTGTGTAGCAACCCCAATTCAATTGGAATTCTTCCAATCAAGAGGTTCCCAGTAAAGTCGATGTAGACCAGTTGGGTGTAATTTCCAAAAGATGGAAGTCTTTCGCTTAGGTGGCTGCCACTAAATTCGATAGACGACAATCGATTATAATTTCCCATCATTAGAGGGATGTGACCACTTAATGAGTTCACTGCAAGCCACAAATCTTTGAGTGATGTGTAGTTGCTCAGAAAAGTTGGAATACTTCCACTCAAACCACCATTCTTGTAAACACCCATCATGCTAAAGTCAAGATTCTCCAACTTGACTAGAAAACCAAACTCTAATGGCATGGTCCCATTCAAAGAGTTAGATGAAAGGTCGATCCATCGAAGGCCCGTGCAATAAGAAAATGAAGTTGGAATACTTCCACTCATATAATTTTCTTTGAAGTTGAGATGTTCCAACTTGATGAGATGACCAAAATATATTGGCATGGTCCCATTCAAGGATTTAGATGAAAGTTCAATCCATCGATGGCCTGTGCAATTAGCCAATGATTTCAGAATAGATCCTTCAAGCAATATATTAAAGATGATGTTAATTAATATCAACGCTTTAAGTAATGCCCAAGTTTAGGTGGAATTACTCCTGTAAATTTATTGCCACAAAGATTCAACGTCCACAATGAACAAAGGCCACCAAGAGAAGGGGAGAAGGTACCTCCAAATCCTAATTTAGGATCTCGGACATACTCAACTATATTAACGGGTATGGTAACAAGAAGTATTATGGGAACATGAATTATTGTGGCAAGGAAAGGCATGACATGGAAAGGAAAGACACGGCTTGGCATGGCATGGAATGGCAAGGCAAGGCATGGCATGTCAAGGAAAGGCAAGGCATGGCATGGAAAGGAAAGGCAAGGAAAGACAAGGAAAGGAAAGACAAGGCAAGGCATGGAAAGGAAAGGAAAGGAAAGACAAGGAAAGGAAAGACAAGGCAAGGCATGGCATAGTGTTGGAGTAGGACATCTTGGGACCAATTTTTGGAATCACACAAGAGAAAACCGTGCGACAAGTCAGCTAAGGAGTAACATGCATGGAAGAAAGGAAAGTAGTTGGCGCATTTTTCAGGAGTCAACGTGTGTGAAAGGTGGAAGTTAGTTAGAAGTAGTTAGGAATTTTTGTACACATTGTAACGATCTAAGCCTTAATGTAAAAGTATAAATATGTAAATGGTTTTCGGGTTAGGGGGTGTGATGAGTATGTATTTAGAGAGCATGTTTTGGTAGTGAATTCGAGAGCTAAGTGAATGTATGTTGTGACAGACTGTAGTATGGTAGTGACAATAAGAGACTAAGAGAGAGGCTAGGACATTTTGGGTCCATCAAAATCATAATGTATGAGCACAATGCACATATTTTGTAATGAATGCTCGAATAATAAAATGGAGAAGCCAACCATTGCGGATGTTGGCATGTTTTATAGGAAGCGTGTTCTTGTCATTGATGGCAAGAACAACAACGATGATGACAAATAGGAAAATCATAAGCTCATGAGGAGAAGCGAACATTATGCAGAGATCAAAGCTCAAAAGGGAAAGCGCAGTACAGAAACGTGATCAAGATCAAAATCCTTGATCGTGGGTTTGCTTCGAGAGTCTTCAAGACCGTCGAATCAAATTAAGTGAAGGATAGGATAAACGTAGCACAAGGTTTGAGAATTTGATTATTCGAATCTCCGTCAGTCGTCAGATCAAATTAAGTGGAAGGATAGGATAAGAAAAGATGGAGAGTCGTTGGATTTAATCCAAGGAAAGTTTGCATCGCATACATATCGAGTCGTTGATCTAAGATATTGATCAAACGAACATCATTCATTTCGGGTCTAAAGAAGTGAGGAGGTTATGCTTTGGAAAAATCTCACTTCAAGATTTTTCAATTTGATATTTGAAATTCTCGAAGTCCGGAGAGTCGGAGAGCCAGAATAATTTTCAACCGTCAGATCCAGAGGGATATGTGGCGACGGATCATGAGCTCCAGAGAAATCACTTCGAGAGTTTCAGTTTGAGATTTGAAATACCTGAATCTCGGAGAGCCGAAACAAATTCTCAACCTCCAGATCATCCGAAAAAGATCTCAAGCATCAGATCATCCAAAATGAATAAGGACCATCAAATCTAGAGAATATTATTCTGACCGTTAGATTAAGGAGATGAATATGTGTCACATCAAGTGACCATGTCAGCAGAACACCTCAGCAAGGACATGTGGTAGACCACGTCAGTGAGTGACACGTGGCAACCACTCGACCCGTGCCAAGTCAACAGGTGACATGTGTAATTTTACATCACTCTGGGAGTATTACTTCGAGAGTTTTACCACCAGCAGATGCCCAAAGATCTGAAGTCCCGAAGGCTGAAGTCACGAAGGATAAAGACATTTAGAGAATGTTCTTTTCAGGAAAAAGAGAAGAGCATAGAAGCAGAAAGAGGTAGAAGTGGAACACAATATAGAAGCTGAAGAAGGCTGAGGAGACATGGAGCTGTAACAAACCATATTAGAGACAGAGAAAGTAAGTAAGTTTTGTAAGTTTCAATCAGGGTGGTAGGCTAGTGCTAGGGAGGATTACAGTCCTCTAAATTCTAGTTCATGCTAGAAGATATTCTGGGAGTTGGTGCTTCCATCTAGTGGGTGTTGGAGAAACCTAGGAGTTGGTGCTTCCATATAGTTGGTGCTAGAGAAATATGAGAGTTGGTGCTCTCTGCAAGTTGTAGATTTCTATCAGAGGTTGTAGCCTCATATTTGAGTTGGATCTCAAAGATTGTGATGTACATGAAAGTTGGAGCTTAATTGACATCCTAAGAAGAAGAAGAGGTTTTCACCCTTTATGGGTTTCCTCATGAAAATCAGTGTCTCTGTGTATTCTGTGTGATTGATCAAATATTGTATATCTATGCATGTTAAGTTATTAACAACACATTAAATAATAATCTATAAGGAATAAAAATAACAGGAAAAGTTTCAAACTGTTGCATGTGATTCACCCCCCCTCTTGGTTATATTTCCAACAATTGGTATGAGAGCCAAGGTGCCTACGTCCAAGGTTAATCCATAAACTTGAACATGACTAGTATGATGGAAGTTCAACTAATAGACCCCCTCTGTCTATAAACTTGAACATGACTAGTCATGATGGAAGTTCAACTAATAGACCCCCTCTGTTTGATGGAACAAACTTTGCCTTGGGATGTCGTTGAAATGGGATATGTGAAGCATGTAGTCTTGGCCTCAAAATATGATAAGCTGGAGTTTAGCTTTAATGAAAAAGCAATGAATGCCATCCTTAGTGGACTTTCTGAAGCCGATTTTGTCAAATTCATGCACTGTGATTCAACAAAAGTTACGTGGGACAAGAAGATAAGTAGTTATGAAGGTAATGAAAAGGTGAAAGATGAAAAACTTCAGACTCACAGACTGAAATTTGAGAAGTTAAATATGGATGAAGATGAAACTATCAGTAAGTACTTCTTACATATAGAATAACTTGTCAACACTATGAAAGGCCTAGGTGAAACGATAAATGAATCTTTTCTAGTCTAGAAAATTTTAAGATTTCTTCCTGATAGATTTAACTCAAAGGTCTCTGTTATAGAGGAAATAGCTGATCTCAAAACGTTGACACTAGATCAAGTTCTTGGAACCCTAACTGCTTATGAAATGAGAATCACCATAGGTAAATCCACTACAAGAGAGGCATCTTTTAAAGTAGAGAAAAACACAGATTCTGATATATATGAGATTGAAGCAAATTTTGTGAGAAGACTAAAGAAAGGATCAGGCAAATACAAAGGTAAACTACCCTTCAAATGTTTCAACTATGGTAATATAGGTCATTTTGCATCTAAGTGTCCTCACAAAATAAAGGATCAGACATATGACGATGAAGAGAAGAAAAAACACAAGAAGGCCTATAAAGAGAATAATTTTAAGAAGAAAATCCTTTGTGTTTTAAAATAATTTTAACATATGACTCAATGATATCATGCTAATAGATTTAGAAGATCTAAACACTGAAGATACGGGAAATGAGTTCATTGATTTTGAAGCAGTAGTAGATCTTGAAGGATAACTTGTCAGTGCCATGGAAGAGATTGATAGACTCATAGAAAAGAAAAGAAAAGAAAAACAGTTACTGCTCAGGTATGAGAAAACATGCAATGAACCAACTGAAGAAATTTCTTTGTTGAAGGTTAAGTTAGAAGAAGCTAAAAATATTGAAGACATCCTCAAACAACAATTGAAGGAAGCCGAAACAAAAGGTGAAAAATTGGAAGCTGAAGTAGTGACTGTCAGAAAATATCTAGAGAAATTTCAGGCCTTATATCATCAAAATCTGACAAGTATTAAAGCCTCAGAAGGATTGGCCTCCATTCTGAATCAGCAAAGGAATTCGAAGTTGAAAACTGGTTTGGGTTATGAAGAGGGATAAAGCAGTGGTCAGACAAGCAATAAAGAATCCATCAAGTTTGTCAAATCTACAACCATTGACAACAACAAACCCGCAGAAACAAAGGAAGAGAATCAACCGCCAAGGAGGAGTGAAGGAAAAGCTATCAGAACTGAATCTGTAGAACAAAGAAATAATACACCCTTTGCTTAAGGAAATCATCAGCATGTAAGAAATTGACCTTCTCAAAGAAGACAACCATTTTCCAGGTACAATTTTTTTTTCTATGGATATTGTTTTTACTACTCTAACTTTGGCCAGAAAGTTGTAAATTGTTCTTTAAGATTTAGACATGAGCAATCAAGACAACCAAGGAATAAATATCTGCCACAACAAAGAATGAGACAACCAAGTAACAAACAACCACAGACTGCAAATCATGTGATTTGTGGGAAAAGGATGCAGATTAAACATAATAATCGTTATGATCCTTTATTCAATGAACCAGAATGTTGCATTTTCCATAATTATGGACATAAAGTTGGAGACTGTCGCTTAAAGAACTATAAGGCAGATTCAAATCACAGAGCTGAAAATGTCAAGGTTTGGAAGAAGAATGAAAATAACAAGTGTGGATTAGTGTTGTCAGCTCAAAGACAAAAAGACCCCTGGTATACTGACAGCGGATGCTCCAGTCATATGACAGATGACAAAAGAAAGTTACTGTTACTCAAAGAAAATAAACCAGGGAGTGTGACCTTTGGAAATGATGCTCTAGGAAAGATCAGAGGTAAAGGTCTAGTAAGTTTAAGTAATGGAAGAAGCAAAGCTCAAGATGTATTATTTGTTGATGGTTTAAAGAATAATCTTCTTAGTGTCAATCAGATATGTGACAGAGGATGTGAAGTTACTTTCACTGCCAAGAATTGTAAAATAAAGACAGTAAACACAGGAGAGATGATTGCAAAAGGAGTTAGAACTGAAAACAATGTATATGTTCTGAAGGAAGATAAGGAGAAATGTCATTTAAACAAATTTGATGAAAGTTGGTTATGGAATAGAAGGTTTTGACACCTGAATTTTGATCATATTGTCAAACTGAATAATGAAGGCGTTGTGAAAGACCTTCCAAGAATATCTAAGCCTAATAACTCTGTATGTGAATCCTGTCAAATGGGGAAGCTGACTCGCATTCAATTCAAATCGAAGAGTTTCACATCTTCAAAGAAACCACTTCAAATTGTTCATATGGATCTGTGTGGACCATCGTGAAAGGAAGAAACTGGAGGAGAATGTTACTTTATGTTAGTCATTGATGACTTCTCCAGACTTACGTGGGTTGCCTTTCTGAGAGAAAAATCTTATGCATTTGAAAAATTCAAAAAGTTCAAGGCATTAGCTGAGAATCAGACAGGAAGGAAGTTAAAGGAAATTCGCTCAAACAGGGGAGGATAATTTATGTCAAGAGATTTTAAAGAATTTTGTGACAAACATGGAATTAAAAGAGAATATATTGTTCCAAGTACTCCTCAACAAAATGGAGTTGTAGAACGCCAAAATAGATCAGTTTAGTAGATGGCAAGGGCTATGATGAATGAAAGGGACATTTCACAAACCTTCTGGGTGGAGGTTGTTCACACGGCTGTTCATATTCTAAACAAAGCGCATCTAAGGCCGAACAGTGATAAAACTCTATATGAGTTGTGGTTTGGTCGACCTGCATCAATCAATCACTTCAAAGTATTTGGAAGTAAATGCTACATCAAGAATAATGATGATCATCTGGGAAAATTTGATAGTAGATCTGATGAAGGTATCTTCTTAGGATATTCAACGAATAGTAAAGGATACAGATGATTTAACAAAAGAATGCATAAATTAGTAGACTGTATTGATGTTCGAATTGATGAAGAAGCTCCTGTAAAAGATCAACAAAGAATAAGCACTAAGACAGATGAAAAATATGATGAGAATAATGAAAATGAAGAACAAAAAATCTCAGAGTCACGAGAATATGATGAATCAGGTGGAGAAGAGACACCCAGACAAGAAGCGTTAGGACAACAATTAGCATCAAATCCTTCCTCCAGAATTACTCAAAAGAATCATCTTGAAAGTCAGATAATCGGTGAGAAAGACAAATGTGTACAAACCATGAGAAGGAAAATCAAAGATATTGAGCAATCACATATAGCCTTCATATCCATGGTGGAACCCAAGAAATTTAATGAATCCAATAAAGATGTAAATTGGTTAAAATCAATGAATGAGGAATTGGACCAGATTGAAAAGAATATCACTTGGGAACTCGTTCCTAGGCCAACAAATAAAAATGTAATAGGATCCAAATGGGTCTACAAAAATAAGATGAACGAGAAAGGAAATATTGTAAGAAATAAGGCTAGATTGGTCTGAAAAGGATATGCTCAAATAGAAGGACTGGATTTTGATGAAACATTTGCGCATGTAGCAAGATTAGAAGCTATTAGAATGTTTCTTGCCTATGCTTGTCATAAACAGTTTAAAGTCTATCAAATGGATGTCAAGTCAGATTTTCTAAATGGAGATCTAAAAGAAGAATTCTATATGGAACAACTAGAGGTTTTCCAACTGTCAGATAACCCTGACTTTGTCTGCAAGCTGAAGAAAGCCTTATATGGGTTGAAACAAGCTCCTTGTGCCTGGTATTACAGTCTGGATAAGTATCTTCAAGACAAAGGGTTCAGGAGAGGAACAATTGACAACAATCTATATATCAAAAAAGAGGGTAATTATTTGCTCATTGTGTTGGTCTATGTAGATGACATCATCTTCGGAAGCAATAATGCTTCATTGGTACAATGGTTTGCTTCTGCCATGCAGTCTGAATTTGAAATGTCTATGATAGGGGAACTATCATTTTTTCTTGGTATGCAAATTACTTAGAGATCTGAAGGAATATTTCTTTCTCAGGAGAAATATCTAAGAGAAATGTTGAAAAGTTTTCAAATGGAAGATTCTACACCTATGAGCACACCTATGGTCACTAGATGCAAGCTAAGCAAGGATGATGACTCACCTGATGTTGATCAGAGTTCATATAGGTCTATGATAGGTAGCCTGTTGTACATCACAACATCCCGTTCAGACATAATGCTTGTTGTTGGAATGGTAGGAAGTTATCAGGCTGCACATAAACAGAGTCATTTGTTAGATGTCAAAAGAATATTCAGATACTTGAAAGGAACAATGAACTATGTCCTATGGTATCCTAGGAATCAGATTCTCAACTATTAGTCTATTTAGATGTAGATTGGGCTAATTGTGTGGATGAAAGGAAAAGCACGAGTGGAGGTGAATTCTTCTTAGGAGATTCCCTTGTAGCATGGTTGAGAAAGAAGCAAGGTTCCATTTCCTTATCAACTACAGAAGTTGAATACATTGCAGCTGCCACTTGTTGTACCCAAGTATTGTGGATGATTCAAACACTTGCAGACTTGGAGGTAAAATATATTGCACGAATCCCAATTCACTGTGATAATACTAGTGCAATTAGTGTGTCAAAGAATCTTGTATTTCACTCCAAGACCAAGCATATACCCATCAAGTATCACTTCTTGAGGGAACAAGTGACCAAAACTGTTGTTTCTTTGCATAATATTCCATCCAAAGATCAGATTTTTGATATCTTCAATAAACATCTTGCAAAAGCTCAGTTTGAGTATCTACGCTAGAATTTGGGTGTGACCCCGTTATCTAGCTAAATAGTCTATCTGATTAGGGGGAGAGTGCTCCTAGTATATCTGATCAGGGGGAGCACAAAGTCACTCTCTGTTTTCTTTGACATTGATGTCAAAGGGGGAGAAAAAGGTGTTGTCTGTATGCTACAGTTGGAGGTCTTAGTAGAATAGTGCAGCCTTTCAGGGTTGCCATCAATGCCAAAGGGGGAGATTGTTGGCATGTTTTATAGGAAGCATGTGCTTGTCATTGATGGCAAGAAAAACAACGATGATGGAAAACAGGAAAATCATAAGCTCAGGAGGAGAAGAGAACAATATGAAGAGATCAAAGATTAGAAGGGAAAGCGTAGTACAAAAATGTGATCAGGATCAAAATATTTGATTGTGGATCTACTTCAAGACTCTTCACGGCCGTCGAATCAAATTAAGTGAAGGATAGGATAAATGGGGCACAAGGTTTGAGAATTCGATTATCCGAATCTGCGTCAGCCATCGGATCAAATTAAGTGCAACGATAAGATAAGCAAAGATGGAGAGTCGTTGGATTTAATCTAAGGCAAAGATGCATCACAGACAGATCAAGCCGTTGATCTAAGATCTTGATCAAATGAACATCATCCGTTTTGGGTATAAAGATGTTAGGAGGTTACGCTCCGGAAAAATCTCACTTCAATATTTTTCAATTTGAAATTCCCGAAGTCTGGAGAGCCGGAGTAATTTTCAACCATCACATCCAGAGGGATACGTGGCGATGGATCATGAGATCCAGAGAATTCACTTTGAGAGTTTTTGTTTGAGATTTGAAATACCCGAAGCCCAGAGAGTCGAAGAGCTGAAACAAATTCTCAACCGTTGAATCATCCCAAGAATATCTCAACCATTAGATCGTCCGAAATGAATAAGGACCATCAGATCTAGAGAATATTATTCTGACCATTAGATCAAGGAGATGAATATGTGTCACATCAGGTGACCACGTCAGCAGACCAGCTCAACAAGGACATGTGGTAGACCACATTAGCGAGTGACACGTGGCAACCAATCAACCCATGCCAAGTCAACAGGTTACGTGTGTAATGTTACGTCACTTCGGGAGTTTTACTTCGAGAGTTTTACCACCAGCAGATGCCAAAATATCTGAAGTCCCGAAGGCCGAAGTCACGAAGGATAGAGTTCCGAAGTCCCGAAGGCCAAAGTTGCGAAGGTTCGAAGTGCCGAAGTCACGAAGAGTCGAAGTCCCGAAGGACCAAAGTCGTGAAGGACCAAAGTAGCAAAGGGACGAAGTGTCAAAGGGTCGAAGTCGCAAAGAGCCAAAGTGACGAAGGATCAAAGTCACGAAGGGCCGAAGTGTCGAAGCGCTAAAGTCACGAAGGACAGAGTCTCAAAGTCCTAAATGCCGAAGTTCCGAAGTGGACACGAGTCATTCAATCTGAAGATCACTTCAGGTGCATTATCAATCGATGATCAAAATACAATGGAATGATAGCGTAAGTACAATATCCGAAGTCCCAGAGTGGAGTATAGTCATTGGATTAAGGAGGAAAGGTGTCTGCAGATCATCAACTCCGGAATATTGGCGTACGAAGGAAAGAAGGGTTTGATATTTGAAACTCCTGAAGCTTGGATCACGAAATAAATCACAACCGTTTATTTAGGGAGGTTAGATATGATCCGTAAAACTTGAATATCTGAAATCTCAGATTCAAGAGCACTGTCAAGATCATGATATCAATGGTCCCGTTGCATTGCAGGGATTGAAGGTGCACAAACTTTAAAATGTTGAAGGCAGGATGCAATTGAAACCACGGTTTTGGAGAAAGGACACATGGAGGCTCAAGGTAAATTGCAGGGAAAATTGCAGTTTGATTTCAAACCACCTTTGGCCACACTCGCAATCACGTGGTCACATGAGATCATTGCCCAAGGTCATATCGAAAGAAGGATCTATCACTCGCTAGACTGAGATCGCAAAGCATTTTTTGAATAGGTGTGTGGTCACCACCAGTGGTTACGTAAAGGAAGGGGCTTAGGATTGATTTACCTACAATGAATAAAACAACTGACTGTAATTGTTAGTGAAGAAAAGGAATCTTGGGATAACAGGCACTGATGATGAATAGACAGTGAGTGCCAGTAAAGTGGTAGAGTTGCGATGAGGACCTGGGGGAGAACTTGGCGAAAATGTGACATGCAGAACATAGAAGAGGATATATAGAATTGAGATGCAACACAGAGTTGTGGTGACAAAGAGTTGTCAGGCTGATCTGGCAGAGGACTTGGCGTGATAAAGACATACAGAGAATGTGCTTTTCGGGAACTGATGCATAAGCGTAGAAGGTGTTAGTAAGCAGTAGAAAAGCAACAGAGAAGACGTTCAGCGTAAAGGGATGCAGTGTATGCACAAAGCATAAAATGTAGAAGAAAAATTGAACAGAGGGGCAGTATGTAGGAGGAAAAAGAGAAGAGCATAGAAGCAGAAAGAGGCAGAAGAAGAACACAGTATAGAAGATGAAGAAGGCTGAGGAGACATGGAGCTATAAAAAACCATATCAGAGACAGAGAAAATAAGTAAAGTTTTGTAAGTTTCAATCAGGGTGGTAGGGTGGTTCTAGGGAGGAATGCAGTCCTCTCAATTCTAGTTGGTGCTAGAAGATATTCTGGGAGTTGGTACTTCCATCTAGTGGGTGCTAGAGAAACCTGGGAGTTGGTGCTAGAGAAATATGAGAGTTGGTTCTCTCTACAAGTTGTAGCTTGCTATTAGAGGTTGTAGCCTCATATTTGAGTTGGAGCTCAAAGACTGTGATGTACATGAAACATGGAGCTTAATTGACATCCTAAGAAGAAGAGGTTTTCACCCTTTATGGGTTTCTTCATGAAAATCAATGTCTCTGTGTATTATGTGTGATTGATCAAATATTGTATATCTATGCATGTTAAGTTATCAACAACACATTAAATAATAATCTAGAAGGAATAAAAAATAATAGGAAAAGTTTCAAGCTTATTNNNTCAGCTATATTTCCAACAGTGGATATAGCTCATCTTGGGTGAGCCACGTTAAATATGTATGTTATGATGTATGCTGTGTTTTGATGAGTTTCTTTTATGTTTTGTTTACGACACACATATATTGTATGAATGGTCAGTATGCATATATTATTTGATGTTTCCTCGCATATGGTATAATGAATGAATGTTAATTATAATGAATATGATGACTGTTTCCCATTCCTCCATGATTGTAGAAACTTGGTTCCTATAGTCCCCTTAGATACCTCATTTGGGACTTCACTTGCTTGCGGGTGATGCTGAAAGGGACAATATCGTAGGGTTTTGTTGGTGAACTAATGTTGAACCCTAGGTCAGCCCACTCTGCACCAACAAACAGTTCTGTAGTCAGGACCGGGATCTGTGACCGAGGGGAATGTGGAGACCAAATAAGGAAGATATTGGACAATGGTTAGACATGAATCATATCGATTTTGCAATAGATCAGAATAACAACCCATGGATCAACACAAATAAATATTTACAGAGGTATGTCTTTATAGATTTACATGAAATTTTCTTTGCTAATTTCCTGAATATTTTGGCTGAGTGGATACATAGGTTAGTTGAACAGAACGAAACATTCCACACTATTTTTATGAAGAATTAGACCCCTGAGTTGATTTAGGAAGTTAATACTATAAGCAATCAGATATTACGTGCAATTTATTTTTGTATGGATAGTATATTGGGAGGTTATGTTACCGAGTTTGTTATAGATTCTACTCAGTCATATAGTATTAGTGAGAGGGATTTCTTTAAGATTCTGCATGGAAGATACTTGAAGTCACTTTATACTTGGATTAAGATGTTGTTGTGTGTTAAGGGGGTTATGAAAATGGAATCTAATTTCCCTAGTAGCTAAGTGCCTTCACCCATAGGGGGAACTGGGGGATGACCAGGGAATGGTTTGAGTGTTGCAGGGGAGAACAAGTGAGGAAAAAATGAGCTAATGATGCCAAGAGAAGAAGAAGGTGTGAAAGAAGAAGAGATTGGAGTATTATCGAGTGGAAAAGGATTTTGGTACAATAGGAAGAGGATTGTAGCTGATAGAGAAGAGAAACATAATGAGTTTAAGGAAAGAGATACTGGTGTAATACTCCAAATCATACCATGCATAGAAGGTCAACTCATTCTAGTAGAATAATATCCCACTCAGGCCAGACTCTACATCGAACCCACAAACCCTTTTGTGTTTCCAAGGTCCAAAGAAACTTTTTCAATTGTATTTAGTAAGGGAAGTAAATATAGTCACCAAGGTAATCAGAGTAGTGGAAGTAGTACAATAACCTAGATTTAGATAGAGTCACCGAGAAGTAATACTACACATAACACTATGGTGGGGGTAGATCCCACTTTAAGAATGCCTTTCTTTCATGGGGAAGGTTCAGAACATCCAAAACAACATTTGTTTATTTTTGAAACAATATGGATTATGAAGAATGTCCAAGATGATAATGCAAAGATTGTGCAGTGCGCATTACTATGGTATATGAAGTATCAGAATACTACACCCGTGGGACAAGTCATAACATTGGAAGACATAAGACACACTCTGTTGAAAGAGTTATAGAAACCTAAGTCTGATTCACAGTGAATTACAGAGCCAAAGGAGATCAAGTAGATAGTGAATGAATCAGCATGGGATTATGATCAAAGAGTCAAGATATTGAAGGGTCGGTTGACATTCCAGATTCCAAATGAGCAGCATAAGGAGTGATTTATTGCAGGATTGTTGCCACATATGTGCTACCCTTTGACACAACAGAAGATTATGTCGTAGTCAGGATCCCTAGAGATTTATATGAAATTAAAAGCACCCCCTGTAGGAGAAAATGGCGTAGGGATGGCTCAAGTTCAATCACAGTTAGCAACATTGACCATTCAGTTGCAAGAACTTGCTAAAGGGAAAGAGAATCGTGAAGAATTATGGTGTACTACATGAAAAAAAAGAGGTCATCATAAGAATGAGTGTCCAGCCTTTAGCGATTATTTGTCTACATGATCTATGAATCCCTTAGGGATATGGTGTGAGATATGCAAGATGATGGGTCATCACCCTACTGCTTGTCCATTGATGCATAAATATCATAGTACTACTAGAAACTTGTTTTGTAATTTTTGTTAGTCTGTGGGACACGAAGAGAAATATTGTCATGCATTTGATCTTATGAGGAAACACACTGCAGATGCATACAGAGTCCAAGGAGAAGAATTAGAAGGAGGAGTTCCACATTATAATACTCCAAGAGGTTATATTCAAGGAGGAAGAGGATGTCGCAAAAGAGGAGGATTCAATAGAGGAAGAGGACCAATTATATGTTATAACTGTAATCATCCTAGGCATTTGGAACGGGATTGTTCGAACCCTTATACAACATGCACATAATGTAGACAATTGGATCATGTGATGGAAGACTGTTCACAGCTAATTGCGAAGTGGTAAGAGAAGAGAAACTAGAATGTACAGATGATAGCAACATAAGTGCATGAAGATCAACCAAGAATAACAACAATTACGCATGGAGGAACAATAACCAAAGTTGATGCGATGGAACAAGGAAATCAGATCCACCATTGGGTAAGGAAAGAATCATATCCTTCTTTAGCGTTCGACCCTAGGAAATAGCAAGACACTTATAAACAATTCAGGAAGGAGCTAATAGAACCATAATGGATAGCATCGGCTTCAACCACCCCACCTTTGTATGATAGGCCATCGGTGTATGATATGCCTCCAGTATATAACCATTCAGAAAGGCAAGTTGAGAAGGTTAGTACGTTGAAAGGATTATTAAAGAGTTGTATAAAACTAATGAAAGATGAATCTATTTTGAGTGTGCTACGTGGAATGATCGACCATTGCACACAAGATAAAGAAATACATGTCACATAGTGAGTAGTTAACCATATGCATCACAAGAAATGAACGAATAAGGAGTTTTGACTTAATACATAGATAGGAGACTATGATATGGACAATGTTATTTTGGATCTAGGATATGATGTAAATTCCATTTTGAATAAGACTTGGGAAATGATGGGAAAGCCGAAGTTGATCTGGTCACCTATTCAATTGAGGTTAGTAAATCAACATAAGAGTGTTCCAATTGGAAGACTGATAGGGGTAAGTATTAGTATTGATGGAGTGTGCAACATAACAGATTTTGAAGTAATTGAGATATTGGATGGTAGTACCCCTTACCCAATGCTACTTGGACTTGATTGGGCATTTTAAAACTAGACTATCATTGATATGAAGAAGAGACAGATGGTCTTTGAAGTGGAATACTTGAAAGTTACTGCACTGTTAGATCCCATAGAAGGATGAAGATATGTGGAACCAATAAAGGGAAAAGAGCTTGATAACCTTTATAATATGACTATGCGGATATATGATTATGTTAATCCTACAACTGATGGTGTACTTAGTTGGCGGAGTATCAATTCCTGCGCATCAGATTCAAAAGAAGATTAGAAGAATTGGGAACATAGATTGCATGAAGTATCGACAAGGAAATGTGCTCGGATTACCCTCGTGTTGCGCTAGATTGGAATTGAGGTATGTGAACCCCCAATGTACGATGGACTAACATATGTGACTTATTTTGTAAAAGATTTTGAATTGCATATACCATAACAATAGAGATTACTAGCTTTAGATGTTTCATTGAAAGCCACTCTTGCAAGATGGTGGGATGCACATAAGAGTAGTATAAAGAATTGCCAATAGTGCAGAAGGCTCTTAAAGGTCAGGTTCGGGACAAAGAATGAATATACTATGAAAAAGCATACTGGGTTGAGTTATCCTACAGATCATATTACATAGTGTACAACAACATGGAGTTCAATACCTAAGAAAGAATGAACACATTTGTTTGTACACACTCTGGACACAATCACAAAGAACTGGTACATAGAACTGGAAGTGCGCAGAGGAACATCAGAATGGGAAGACTTGACTCATAATTTCAAGTTAACTTTTAGTTTCGAAGATGATGCTCTTTTGATTGATTCAAACTTATAGGTTATCAAGAACAAGATATTTTCACCAGAAGAGTCGATGAGATCAATACCGTTGTATAGTGCACCCATATTTTCTGCGACGGTTGAATAGGTTTTGGATTGTTATAATGTTGTCGAAGAATACCAGGAGGAGGAAGACCCAAGAAATTTGCAAGTACCAGAGACTGAAGGAGAGTGCACAATAGAAGGTCCAGAAATTGAATCTGTTGTGTATGAAAAGCCATTGAAAACACATAAAGTGAATATTTGTACAAAGGATAAGCCCAAGTTTGTGAACAGTAGGGATTACTAGAGTGAAGAAACCGTGGAGAAAACTGCTATTTTATTGCGCGAATATTAGGACCTGTTCCCAACTACATTCTTAGAAATGAAGGGGATTGCTAGGGATTTAGGTGAGATGAAGATCCCTTTGAATCCAGATGCCAATATCGTGAATAAGATAACATACAAATTGAACCCAACATATAAAAAAAAAAGTGAAAGCAGAGATAGACAGTATGCTAGAAGACGAAATTATTAAACTTGTCACAGAGTCAGAATGGATCAGTCTGATGGTGGTTCATGATAAGACAATAAGGGGAATTAGAATATGTATAGATCTGAGGAAGTTAAATGATGCTTGCTTACATGACCCATTATAGATGAAGTGTTGGAGAACGTAGGAGGACAATAAGCTTATTCATTCATGGATGGATTCCCCGGGTATCATCAGATCAAGATTGCACAGGAGGATAGACATAAAACAATTTGTGTGATGGAATGGGGATCTTACTAGTACACAGTTATTCCTTTTGGATTGAAGAATGCACCAACAATATTTCCTAGACTTATTGTAGCATCTTTTAAAGAGTTTATTCATAAGTTATTAGAAGTATACTTAGATGATTGGACATTTTTTAGTTTGTTGAATGACCATATTGATAATCTGCGCTTAATGTTGGACATATGTAGATCATTTCATATTTCATTGAACTTAAAGAAGTGTATCTTTTGTGCACCATTTGGGATCTTGTTAATAAATGTAGTATGTAAACATGGGATTTTGGTTGATCCTATGAAGATTGTTGTGATTGTTGATTTTCCACCACCTATTTCAGTGCGACAACTAAGAGCAATGTTGGGCCATATAGGGGACTACATGAAGTTCATTAAAGGATACACACATATCACAGCCCAGTTGGAAAAGATGTTAAATAAGGAGGTAAAGTTTCAATGGAATGAGGAATGTCAGTAAGGTTTGGATACTTTGAAACATAAACTAGTCATCGCACCGATTTTAGTATTCCCATATTGGAAGAAGGAGTTCCATGTGCATGTAGATGCATATTTTATAGCATTAGGCGCAATGCTAGCTCAGCTAGGAGGAGATTTAGTTCATCCTATTGAATTTTCTAGTAGGAAGTGTGCAACTACTGAACATAACTACATGACTACGAAGCGAGAAGGATTGACAATGGTATAGGCACTGTAGAAGTTTAGGAACTACATGTTGGGATCACACTTTAATATGTATATAGATCATTTTGCGCTGAGATACCTAGTTAATAAGATAATGTTGGGGGGAGAATATGCATATGGTTGTCATTGTTTCAGGAATATGAGTTTGAAGTGATTGTGAAACAAGGAAATTTAAACTCAAGACCTGATAATTTGTAGTGCATATTATCATGAGAAGAGGTAGAAAATTTAGATGACAGTCTACCGAACATGCACTCATTTGTAATACAGTTGGTTTATGATTATTTTGTAGACATAGTCTAGTTCTTGAGCACATGAGTAGCCCCACCTGATTTCATAGTTGCGTAGAAGAAGAAGTTAGTATTAAAAGAAACAAACTATCAACTTATAGTAGGGAATTTGTACAAGTTAGGCGTAGATGGTATTATGCGATGGTGTGCATTAGAACACGAGATATATTTGATTCTAGCAGAGGCACATGAAGGAGTTGCGTGAGGCCATTATGCAGGGAAAGAAATGACTCATAATATTTTACTCATAGGACTATGGTGGCCTGCCCTTCATAAGGATGCTAAGGAATTATGTTAGAAGTGTGATGTCTTTTAGTGAGTTGGGAAGCCATTCAGAAGGAATGAGATGCCTTTAGTGCCTCAAGTTACCTTAAAGGATTTTGATAAATGGGAAGTTGATTTCATAGGACCAATCAATCCACCAACAAAGAGGTCAGGAGCAAGATACATCATTACTATGATAGATTACTTGACCAGATGGGATGAAGCAGAACCAGTCAGAGATTGCAGCTTGGAGACTGCTGCATGATTTTTGTTTGAAAATGTTTTTACAAGGTTTGGATGCCCAATAATACTTATGAGTGATTAGGGAAATCATTTTTTGAATAAGATGATTGTTTCTTTGAAAAAGGAAATTCAGATTCATCATCAGAAGAGCACACCTTACCATCCTCATGCAAATGGAATAGCAGAAGCATTCAATAAGATCCTAGAACATGCATTGGAGAAGATTTGTAATGTAAATTGAGATGACTGGGAATTGAGGATTCCTGCAGTACTTTGGTCATATTTGACTACGAGTAAGAAGTTGACAGGACAAACACCATTTAGATTAGTCCATGGACATGAAGTAGTTATGCCTATGGAATTCATTGTGCCAAGTCTGCACATTTCCGCATTGAAAAAACTTACAGATTCTATGGTAGTAGAGAAAAGATTGTCAGAACTAGTAAAACTAGAGGAGGACTATTTTGTTGCAGGATTTCATCAACAAGTTCAGAAAGCGCATGAAAAAAACATGGCATGACAGACATATTAAATAGAAGAAGTTCTAGATAGGACACTTAGTTTTACTCTATGATAGCAAGTTTTTGCAGCACCCTGGAAAGTTTCAAATGCATTGGCTGGGTCCATATGTGATCAAATATGTGACAGAGGAAGTTATTGTTAAGTCGGAGAAACTGAATGGGGACGTTTTGGAAAGATAGGTTAATGATAGTCGACTGAAACTGTATAGGGACAAATGGGATTCTACGCACTAGTCTGAGCGCATAGTATGTGTACCATATTACTTGTATAATAGTATTTTTATTATAGAAATAAAAACAAAATAAGAAAAAGAGTTTGAGGTAAGAGACAAAAGGTTGAATTTATGCATAGGGTATTGTTCAAACAGTTAAACTAGTAAGGATATAAACCAAAAAATGTCACAGAGATGTAGAAAGAGGAAGGAATTATGCAGAGGAAGGAGGATTGAATTGAGACAAAGATATGCTCAGAGGGTGGGAAAAGCATTAAAGAACAAACATGATAGGAAAACAATTAAAGACCAAACATGAAGACGAGGTAGTGGAGATGTGTAGTCATAAATGAAAAATGACAAGAGGATTTTGACAGGTTGAAAAATATAGTGTATGATTCGCCAGAGGATACAAAGTTAATGAAGAGTTAGGGAAATAATTGAATATGAATGCAAGTGGATTAGATTGGAAACTTGGGCACAAAGAAGAATGGAAACAACTAGCGACAGACTATAAAAGTAGATGAGGAACTGATAGTAAAATGTTATTGTTGTTCGATCGTTCAGAGAGACAGAAAGAGTCGAGCGAGTTTGACAGAATCGAGCATGTAAGCTGCAAACGTGAGTTAGTTGTAGTGAGAAATGGCACCACCAAAGACAGGATAAGCCTCATCATAAAAGAAGAAACAATGCACCAGGCAGACATCGATACATGTATTCAAGGAAACCTTGGGAGCATCAATGTCAGGGCCAAGACAGAGTAACTTCCCAAAGGATTATGGGCCACCCAGGACCTGACAAAATATGACCTAGAGAAAATAGGAGATCAAGTAAAGGAAGTGATGGAAAAATCATTTTAGCGCATTGTGAAGAAATAATAGGAGATACACATGTATGTGCAGGAATAGATAGCTTCATTGCATCCACTTTTGGAAGCAACCAAGATAGCACCATAGAAAAGGATAGAGGAAGAACAAACAGAGAGTACAGTGAAGATTACAGAAGAAAGACCGATGGCCTCTCAACCATCAGAAGTATCAACAGAGCGTTGAATGATAAATATATTACCAGGGGATATAGAGTTCCCCTCGACAAAGATACATGAGAAAGCACAAGCATTAAGTCATATTGACTTAGTCTTTTCATAGTTGTTGATGAATGTATTAAAGGGTTTGCAGAAAAGTGTTATGCACACAATAAAATTGCACATAGAGTTGACAATGATGAAGTTGACCAAAGTGAGAAATGATAATACGACATTGCATATAGAATACAACAAATTTATGATGGAGCGAGATGAGGTTGAACAGAAAGAATAAAGGTTACAACAAGCAATCCAAAAGGTTTATAGTGACATTCTAGAATTCATGATGGAAGTAGATGCTCCATTAGAAGAGAAAGTTTTGAAGATTAGCGAAGCCATTCGGGGCTTCCATGAAAGATAGTAGACTTAGAAGTGTACACTATGCCCAACACTCCACCTGAGGAAAGGGAGCAAAGGGATAAGAGAAGGATGAAAACAGTGGAAAGTGTCAATATTTTTGAGGAGGAATGTGCCAAGTTTTATGAAGAAAGAACAAAAGTATGGAATTAGCTAACAGAAGATGCAGAGTTGCAAGGAATAGGGAAGAAGTTGAAGGTTGCACAAGAGAAGGCGCAAAAGTTTAAAGAGACAATGAGAACTCTAACACCAGTAGAAAAGATGATTGCAATCATGGAGAATAGGTAGATGTACTTAGACATGAATCAAATGAGAGTAGAACAATAGGCTCGTGCATAGAATATTGAGATGTTGCAGGAGTAAGTGTTTTGGGTAACACAAGAACTTACATTTGAGTAAGGCATAGTGAAGCAGGTAGTGCAAGAGAGCGCATAGAAGATGAAGACCCACATTACTGCAGAGACAATAGAGGGGATTTTGTAGTAGGAAACAAAAGTAAAAGAAAAGGTCACGACTGTAAGAGAAATGTTTCAAAATTTCATGGCAACGTGGAAGAAGGCCTGAAGTGGCTTGGGACAAGCCACAAGTGAGTGTTGGGGGCCTGTTGGAGCAGGAAATCTTGGGAATAGTTTTAGGAATTGAGCAGGAGCAAATTGTGTGACAAGTCGACTAAGGAACAACACGTGCAGAAGAAAGGAAGGAAGTTGGTGCATTTTCAAAAGTCAACACACATGAAAAGTAGAAGTTAGTTAGAAGTAGTTGGGCATTTTTGTCAACATTGTAACGGGCTAAGCCCTAATGTAAAAGTATAAATATGTAAAAGATTTTTGGGTTAGGGGGTGCGATGAGTATGTCTTTAGAGAGCATGTTTTGGTAGTGAAGTCAAGAGCTAAGTGAATATATGTTGGGACAAACCGTAGTATGGTAGTGAAAACAAGAGACTAAGAGAGTGTCTAGGGCATTTTGGATTTGTTAGAAGAATAATGTATGAGAAAAATGTGCATCTTTTGTAATGAATGCTCGAACAATAAAATGAGAAGCTAGCCATTGTCAACGTAGCCCATCTTGGGTGAACCACATTAAATATCTATGTTATAATGTATGTTGTGTTGTGATGATTTTATTTTTTGTTTTATTTATGGCACACATATATTGTATGAATGGTTAGTATGAATATGTTATCTGATGTTTCTGCACATATGATAATGAACGAATGTTAAGTATAAAGAATATGATGAATGTCTCCCATTCCTCCATGACTGCAGAAAATCGGTTCTTGCAGTCCCCATAGATACCTTAGGTGAGACTTCACCTGCTTGTGGGTGATGTCGAAAGGGCCGGTATCATAGGGTCTTGTTGGTGAACTAATGTTGAACCTTGGGTCTGCCCACTCTACGCCAACACATGGCAAGGCAAGGCATGGCATGGCATGACATGGCAATGAAAGGCATGGCATGGCAAGGCAAGGCATGGAAAGGCATGGAATAGAAAGGTAAGGCATGGATTGGTAAGGCAAGGCATGTCTTGGTATGGAAAGGAAAGGAAAGGTATGGAAAGGCAAGGAAAGGAAAGGTAAGGCAAGCAAAGGAAATCCAAGCCAATACAAGGTAGGGAAAGGCAAGGCAAGACTATGCAAGGAAGGAAAGCAAAGGCAAGAAAAGGCTAGGAAACCAAGGAAATGAAAGGCAAGGGAAGGATAGACATACTTCCCTAACAACAAAAAAGAACCATAAAATACAAGAATACCTTAACAACCATAAAATGAATCCAAAATTTCAATCATTCATAAATCTAAAAAAATTGTTCAATTATTCCTTTTACATACCTATGGTCATTCAAGTAGATTGTCGAGATCACTTCTAATACTGACAGTCTCCATTAACTTCTCATGCTTAGTGTAAGGCAAGGAGTATCATACCTTTCATGAGTTCTTACTTGGCATTGTTTGTAGTTGGAGGTTTGTAGCAACAACCAAGTTTGTAAAGTGGTATACAACTTCACCTGGTCTATAATATCGATATATATAACCATCTTTATTCCATATTATTTCATCCCGTGTGAGATATTCTCCTTTAATAACCCTCGACCCAATAGGAAATTCAATGCCTTCGGAGTTTTTTACTAATCACATGAGGGTTTTCTTTCCCTCTAAGCAACGTGTCAGCCAATAGTCAGTGCCCCACTCATTACCACTTGTGGAAACCACTGTGTGTATGTGCCTTGCAAAAAATGGAGTGCAAACACATGAGTCCACTAAAATGACCAAAGAATAAAACATTGATGCTAGTTATTAAAAAATTAATAGAAGGTTTCAATGAACCTAGCAGTACGAGATCTGAGACGTGATCATAATCTGCTGAAATATTTGATTGGTCCTCCTCCAACTAGGATAATTCCATAGTTATAAGTTGACCAATGGGGAGTGATAGATGATCCTATATATCGACCCAGTCTATGGATTCACAATCCTTAGGGATGCTTGGTATGGAAAGTAAAGGAAAGGTATGGAAAGGCAAGGCAAGACAAGGTAAGGCAAGGAAAGGAAAGCCAAGCCAATACAAGGTAGGGAAAGGCAAGGCAAGACTATGCAACGAAGGAAAGCAAAGGAAAGAAAAGGCTAGGAAAGCAAGGAAATGAAAGGCAAGGAAATGATAGACATACTTCCCTAACAACAAAAAAGAACCACAAAATACAAGAATACCATAACAACCATAAAATAAAGCCAAAATTTCAATCATTCATAAATATGAAAAATTTGTTCAATTGTTCCTTTTACATACCTATGGTCATTCAAGTAGACTGTCGGGATCACTTCTAATACTGATGGTCTCCATTAACAGTGTAAGTCAAGAAGTATCGTACCTTTGATGAGTTCTTACTTGGCATTGTTTGTAGTTGGAGGTTTGTAGCAACAACCAAGTTTTTAAAGTGGTATACAACTTCACCTAGTCTATAATATCGATATATATAACCACCTTTCTTCCATATTCTTTCATCCTATGTTAGATATTCTCCTTTAATAACCATCAACCCAATTGGAAATTCAATGCCTTAGGAGTCTGTTACTGATCACATGAGGGTTTGCTTTCCCTCTAAGCAACGTGTCATCCAATAGTCAGTGCCCCACTCATTACCCCTTGTGGAAACCATTGTGCACATGTGCCCTGCAAAAAATGGAGTGCAAACACATGAGTCCACTAAAATGACCAAAGCATAAAACATTGATGTTAGTTATTAAAAAAATAATATAAGGTTTCAATGAACCTAGCAGTACGAGATCTGAGACGTGATCATAATCTGCTAAAATATTTGATTGGTCCTCCTCCAACTAGGATAATTCCATAGTTATAAGTTGACCAATGGGGAGTGATAGACGATCCAATATATTGACCCAGTCTGTGGATTCACAATCATCCCATTCATTACTACTACATGGACCACAGAAGCAAGAGAGTTTTCTCGTCCACATTTCAACTATTGCATTGTCTGATGTTCGAATTGAATGGAATCCACTAGTTCCCTATATTTTTTTCATTCATACCACTATGATCGATCTATCAACCACCTCCAAAAAATATCTTCGTACATGTCCTTTCCTAGATGTTTGGTCTTCACGGGTTCTTCTTCCCTCTCCCATTATTTAAGAACACCATTCAACAATGGATTTTTCATCTTGAATGAGGGAAGTAGTTTTGAACTTCATTTCTTTCCTGTATAGCACTATTTTGATGCATGTTCCTGCTCCATCATACCCCCCTTTCCCGTACCCAAACTCGAAATAGTTCAAGGCAAGGAAAGGCATGACAAGTTAAGGAAATGCAAGGCATGGCATGTAAAGGCAAGGCATGGCATGACATGGAAAGGCAAGGCATGGCATGACAAGGCAAGGAATGGCTTGGAAAAGCAAGACACAACATGGAATGTCAAGGAAAGGCATGGCATGGAAACTCAAGGCAAGGCAAGGCATGGCATGGCAAAGAAAGGCATGGCATGGAAAGGAAAAACATGACATGGCTTGGAAAGGAAACACATCGCAAGGCAAGGCATGGAATGGAAAGGAAAGGCATGGCATGGCAAGGCAAGGAAAGGCATGGAATAGCATGGCATGGCATGACATGGCAAGGAAATTCAAGGCATGGAAAGGCGTGACATGGCATGGAAATTCAAGGCAAGGCAAGGCATGGCATGGAAAGGAAAGACATAGCATGACAAGTCATGGCTTGGCAAGGCAATGCATGGAAAGGTAAGGCAAGGCATGACATGGAAATGTGAGGCATAACATGGCTTGGAAAGGCAATGCATGGCATGCCAAGGCAAGATATGGCATGACAAGGCAAGGTATGGAATGGTAATTCAAGACAACGCAAGGCATGGCATGACAAGGCAAGGAAAGGCATGGAATGGCATGGAAAGGCATGGCATGGAATGGCAAGGAAAGACAAGCTATTGCATGGCAAAGCAAGGCATAGTATGGCATGACATGAAATGGAATGGCTTGGCAAGGTAATTCAAGGGAAGGAAAGGCATGACATGCCATGGCATGGCATGGAAAGGCAAGGCATGACATAGCAAGGAAAGGCAAGGCATGACATGGCATGGAAAGGCATCACATGTCAAGGCGTGGCAAGGAAAGGCAAGGCATGGGATGGAAAGGAAAGGCATGGCATGGATTGGCAAGGAAAGGCATGGAAAGGAAAGGCATGGCATGGCAAGAAAAGGCATGGCAAGGAAAGGCATGACATGGGAAGGAAAGGAAAGACATGGCATAGATTGGAATGGAAAGGAAAGGCATGGAATGGCAAGGCAACATATGGCATGGATTGGCAAGGAAAGGTATGACAAGGCAAGGCATGGCATGGAAAGGCAAGGCATGCCATGGCATGGAATGACAAGGAAAGGAAAGGCAAGGCACTGCATGCCATTGCAAGGCAAGGCATGGAATGACAACTAAAGGTAAGGAAAGGAAAGGCATGGAAAGGCATGGAATGACAACTAAACACAAGGAAAGGAATGACATGGAAAAGAAAAGGCATGGGATGGCATGGCATGGCATGGGATGGCTTGGAAAGAAAACAAATGGCAAGGAAAGACATGACATGGAAAGGCATGGGATTGCATCACATGGCAAGGAAATTCAAGGCATGGCATGGCATGGCATGGAAAGGCAAGGCATACCATGGAAAGTCAAGTCAAGGCAAGACATGGCATGGAAAGGCAAGGCATGGGATGGCATGGCATTTCAAGGAAAGGATTTTCAAGGCAAGGTATGGCAAGGCAACGCATGGGATGACATGGCAAAGAAAAGAAAGGCATGGCATGGCAAGGAAAGGAAATGAAAGGCATGGAATGGAATGCCATGCCAAGGCAAGGCAAGACATGTAAAGGCAAGGCATGTAAAGGCAAGACATGGCATGGCATGGCATGGCATGGCAAGACAAGGCATGGCAAGGAAAGGCATGGCATGTAAAGGCAAGGCATGACATGGAAAGGCATGGAATGGCAAGGCAAGGCATGGCTTGGAAAGGAAAGGTAAGGCATGACATCACAAGGCAAGGCATGGCATGGAAACTCAAGGCAAGCCAAGGTATGGCATGTAAATTCAAGGCATGGCATGGCATGGCATGGCTTGGAAAGGAAAGGCATGGCAAGGCCAAGCATGGCATGACATGGAAAGGCAAGGAAAGACAATGCAAGGTATGACATAGCATGGAATGGAAAGGCAAGGCAAGGCATGAGAAGGAATGGCATGGCAAGGTGTTGGCACAGGGGAAGACCCAGGGTTCACTCCAAGAGCACACCAACAAATCCCTAGCTACTGGCCCTTTTGGTAGCACCTACAAAGCAGATACAGTCTCACCCGAAGCAGCTATGAAGGGGTTGCAAGACAGAGATGTCTACAACCAGGGGAATATCAAGTGGATCTAGTAGAACAACAACACATTATGCACCTATCTCTTATCAAGTTAGATCTACCTTGCAAAGTTATAGATTTGATCTAACACATGAATGCAAATAACAAGATAACAACAACAAAGATCAAAGCATCAACCATACATCCACAACACAAGGTATACGTGGTTCACCCTCTCCCTAGGGCTACATCCACATAACTGTTCTTATGATTTATTAAGGTAAAGCATACATCTCTTGTTTGCGCTCTCAGATAGCAAATCTTCTTTCTTCTATCTCTTTCTCTCCCCTTTCCTGTGCACCCAGCTGCAGGACTTGATATTTGCACATGGCTGAAGATCTTATAATACCAGAAGGCTCTCTCTCTCATCACTTCTCTCTCTCTCAATACAATGATCTCTCACACAATGATAGCACTAGATCAACACAACAGTCCATGAATGACCTGACCTAGGTCCTCTTGACCTTTATTTATACATTACAATACCTCACCGATAGCCTTAGGTTGAAACCTAGGTGCCAAGACACTAAATACCAAAACCCTAGGTGTCTAAAACCCTAGGTCAACTTGACCCTCTTTTTCCGGGCTTTGCCAGCCTATCTTTCCTTCCTTCTCGTGCGGTGCTCCAAAGAATCCAATGGTGGCTTTTCCCACTTTCTGAGTCGTCCTCGGTCCACCTTCCTTGCTGACCTGTCATCCTCGATCTCCTCATCCAACGGCTTGATTTTCCACACTTCGCTCCATCTTTTCTACTCTTTTTCTCACTTCGACCCAGTGAGAGTCACAGTGTCTCCCACGAAGTTCACTTTTTACCTTTTCTTCCTTGTACTTTGCTTCCTTCCATAACCAAGGGCCAACACAAGGCAAGGCATGGCATGACAAGGAAAGGCATGGAATGTCCTGGCATGGCATGGAATGGCATGGCTTGGAAAGGAAAGGCATGGTAAGGCAAGGCATGGCCTGGAATGGCATGGAAAGGAAAGACATGGCATGGGAAGGAAAGGCATGGTATGGCATAGAATGGCAAGGAAAGGAAAGGGAATGCAATGCATGGAATGTCATGATGTGGGAAGGAAAGGCATGAAATGGCATGGCAAGGCAAGGCAGGGAAAGGGATGGAAAGGCATGGCATGGCAAGCCATGCAAACTTTTTCACCTGGACTTAAAATGTCATAAACACTTCATTGGAGGGAAACAAAATTTGTGATATGAAGTTAAGTCATGTGTCCCTAGAAAAAAATGTGTTTTATTTCTTTTGATGAGAAATGTTTCTTTTTTTGTTATTCTTGTTTCATTGCAATCCACATTTTTATTTTTATTTTTCCTTGCATAATGTTATGGAAAGATATATTTATTGTTGTATAGGTTAAAATGGGAAGATACATGGCAAGACATGCAAGGATGGGTTAGTTTATTTTAGATCATATTGGTTTTCTAGGGATTTGTAAATGTAATGACCTATATTTTGTGTGAAGAACCAAATATCAATATAGCATAGAAAAACTTCAGAATAAGTACTCAATGCCTTGAAAAAGATATAATTTCATATAATAAGCCTCTTCGAGGGGGAAACCTCCTTTTACCCCACATAAATGTTCAAGTACAAGATAATTCCAAATGAAAATGTCTCCTTGGTAGATATAGGAGACTAGGAGGTATAATTACAACTAATGGAATAAAGCTAACATAAATAAAATAACATTACTAATGTAATATGCCCCAATTAAGGGGTAATGAGCCAATATTAGGGCTTAACATGCCCCTCCCCTTGAGACAAGTGTTGTTCGCAACACTTGAGTAACTCTGGATGCTTCTGTACAAAAGACTCATCTTCCCAAGTGGAATGTTCAGCCAGTAGTTTCCTCCATTTAATGAGATACTCTGAAATGGATCTATTCCTCAACTGGGGAATTCTTGTGTCAGTGATGGCTTCAGGCTCCAATATGATTTTTCCTTCCTCATGAAGCTCTAGAAATATAGTTTGAACTTGTATCTTGTCACCTATAACCTTCTTTAAGAATGAAACATGGAAAACTGGGTGTACTCGTGAAGATGCAGGCAACTCCAATTTGTATGCCA
>SNQJ01S0027139.1:109404-129666 GCA_010110895.2 Picea sitchensis
AATGAAAATGTCTCCTTGGTATATATAGGAGACTAGGAGGTATAATTACAACTAATGGAATAAAGCCAACATAAATAAAATAACATTACTAATGTAATATGCCCCAATTAAGGGGTAATGAGCCAATATTAGGGCTTAACATTTTGGCCTTAGAAGGTTAGAAATTTGATTTTTACTCATCTTAGTGATTCATTGCTTAGTATTTGTTGGGTTTCGTTAGAATGATATAAACATTTGATATGCATACATTTGCACCTATTTATGTGTTGCGGGATATTATTTTTATTGTTATGTGTTTATGATGATCATAGTTATGTGATTTGTTTAAACATTCAAATTGAAATGTGAAACTTTGGAGCTTCATGCACTACCCATATGTGCAATATTTCTTGCCTTTAGTATGATTGTCAACACCATTTAGGTAAGTCACATTTGTTTCCTCAAAATTTCTTTGGTGTACAATACTAATTAAATGTTTTGTTAAATTTTACTAGTTTGGGGGTCTTTAAGTCAAGCAACCAGCACTAAATATAGAAAATTAATATATTTATGGTTCATGAACTTGAGTTTATTTTTCATTTAAAAAAAAAACATTTTTAAAAGATCAATAATTTTCCCTACCAATTATAAAGTTTGAAGATTGATATATTTATGATTCATGGACTTGAGCTTATAAGTAGATTTGTCAAAGATCATATTGAAAAATAATTAAAATATAATTACTTTTCTTGCATATCATTGTTCTTAGTTAAATTTTAGTCATTGTGATCTAGATCACTTCTATGTGATGTATTAGTTTGTTTTCTTACAAGTTTGCAATATTGCAAATTGATGATGATGTTTTAGTAATTTTGAGGCATCCTCTTTTGTATATGATAATTTCCTTGAAAGTAGTATTTTAAGGTGGACTCAAGTGTCATCCATCAACTTTGAGTGCTTTGATTCCTTTTCCATCGACCATATGCATCCACCAAGTGCACCTAAGTGTGTCCAATGGATTGGAAATTAGTTTAATTTTATCAATGTTGAAGGAAATGCATGCCCTACACATATCAATCTCGACTCACTAAGAGACAGATACCTTTCCTTTCTCTTTCCACTCCTCAAATACTAACTAATCTCAATCAAAAATATTGAATGTGTTAGCTATTGTTACTTAGGAGTTATACATAGCTCCATGTTATAGATTTATTTACATATTTCACACCCTTTAATATTTGTCCATTTATAGCCATAATCTTCAACCAATAAATGAGATGACATTTACAAAAGGTGACATTTACAGAAAGTACCATTTCATCACATGTATTTGAACTTTACGATTCTAAACACTAAAATAGTGTTATATGTTGAAAATTTTCTTGGGCTACATTGTGCAACATTTTGGCAAGCTTAATGGAGAATTTGAGATATATTTTCATTTGATGTGAGGCTTTTTTGTGCACTCATATTTTATGTGTTGATTTTGTATTAAGAAGCCCTTGTAACATGTTGTGATTTCCATTATAATGAACCATGCTTCATTTTGGATAGAGTAATGTGAGGTTCCAATTCTCTTATTTCTATTGTGATTATGTTAGCCTACATTATTGTTATTGTTGGTTCCTGGAGTCTTAACTAGGATGAGACTTCAACTTTTTGTCAAATTTCATTAATTGTGTATGGATTTATCACTTTGCATTTTTTTCACCATAAGAGATTCATTAATGCGTAACACAAGTATTTATAATCACTTTAGAAAAAATGAACTATTCTTACTTGCATAGACTTCCTTAACACTTTAAAAAGTAATTAATCAAATTAAATAAAATCATATATTCATACACTTTGAAATTCATACATTCATCAACAAAAAATGTAGAAACAATGAGATTCATAAAAAATGTGCCATGAAATGTGTGTGTGTGTATTCAACATTGTCGTTTTACATAATGGCACCTCGTGCCCAATATACAAAATGACAACAAGTGCCCTAACATAAAAAAACAACGATATGGTGGCCTAGATACAAAATGGCAGTAATTGGTCAATCATTGACTGCTTCCACCCTTGCCACCCTCAGGAGCATCCTAGAAATATATATTTCTTCTCTTTCTAGAAGAATCACCTCGAGTGGTTCTGAGCCTGGGCGTACTTTGTCGCTCCGAGGACTACACAAAGAAATTTTTTTTTTATAAGTTTTTCTCCACAATGAATTAAAAGACTTACAAAATGATACTTTGTAATTTAACATAAGACAACTCATTGCATATGGTACTAAAAATTGTGAGGGTGTTATCCTCCTTCGCGACCCTAATATCTCAGCGATGCCACCCTACGTCAGTTACAAGGATTAAATCATGAAAATTAAATAAATATGCATAAAATCAAATTCATGATACAAAAAAATGATCATCAACACATTATCTCACCGTGAATATCTTGGGCCTCGATGGTGACTCACTGGTAGGTGGAGCACTCAATTGTACAACCTGCTTTGAGGCAACCTCTATTGTGGCAGCCTTAGTGGATGGAACTGATGGAAATGGTGGTGGGGGTGGGTGGCATATGGGTGCATCCAATATGGATGGATGCAATGTAAGAGGTGGTATAGATGGGTGGCATGCGGGTGCATCCACTGAGGATGCATGGAATAAGAAATATATTGGGGGTGGGTGGTAATGGACCCCCACAGGCTGTACAAGTGATGGCAGTACTCTTGGCTTGGAGTCAAGTAACCCAAAAATTTTGGCCAGGTGCCCAGGGAGAGGACTAGTACTATAACTAGCAAAACTATCAACAACCTGCATACATATTAATAATATTGAACTATTAGTACCAAATAGTAAAATTCAACAACATAAATACAACAAATTAGAAATTTAAATGATATTTAACTCTACACATGATACTTGTGATGTAGGTGACTTGTCCATCCCAGGTGGACATTCCTCAACATTGCCTGGTCCCACAACCTATAGAAACACAAGAACATTAAAAATTTGAGGATGCCATAAAATAAAGAAATGACTATGGTGAATTTATCAAATGTGACACATACCTATGTATGGGCTACACCGAATGAGAAGGTTGCCTCTACTGCTGCGTTAGTGGTGGAGACAAAAAATAATGCATCCATGGGAGTAGAGGGTCTGTTATATGGGAATAGCAACTACAAAACAACATACAATAAAATATCGATATAAATACATGGAATACTATATAAATATTTAACGATGATGAACATAGAGATGGTTAAGATACTAACCTCCTCCATGAAGCTTTGTTGTCCACTAGCCTCCATAGGCCCATAACAAGTATGCCCGCAACTCGAGCATCTGTGAGGTTCACATGGATGACTGTTATGTCCATGTGCCCTCTCCTCAGTGCAATCTTTTGTATGGGGTAGAGCTCCAACCCCTCTATCAATGTCACCGATAGGAACCTCCTATCGAGATAATGCAACAAAGCTACTGTGTTGCATTAGGATCTGAGTCAATGATGATATAGCTACATGTAGCTGCTACAAAATTTATGCAACACGAGGATGTTGGGAAGGGGGGTCAGGCCTTCGCTTGGGGGGATGAGGACCTAACATGAGATCATGATTAACATGCTCTCAGTATTGTCTGGACCCTCGACCCACCCTATGGAAGTCACCCATGTCGAAGTAGTTGACATGGTGACCCAAAATAAATTCATCCCATAATTTTCGCAAAAAATATAAAGACACCTCCTTGTTATTGCAGGGAGGTTTATCAAATACCATGTACCACCTATCCATCTAGTTTTGACTAATTTGTGGGTGGATGCACCAGTCAATGCAAATGCATTTCTTCTTGATAGGTGGTTGTTGTCTTTATCTAGGATCTATACAAATAGACATCAGCTCTTGTTTTGAAATACCCAAGTCTCTAACTCGGTTTCTATCCATTCCAGTGTTGTAAAACTCAAATATTCTTGCCCTATATTCATAAATAAAAGTCAATTTCCCTTGGGCACTTGCAATAGACCTCACAATGACATCCAATAAAGTGGCCAAGGACTCTTTGCTTGGTTCACTTGTTCCCCTTAATTCATTTACAAGTGTTCTCAAAGTGGACAACCCCTCATCAATTTGTGTGTTTATAGTGGGTGGTTGTGGTGGGTTGGGGTTTTCCTTGCCTTGGTCTGTTGGTGGGTGGTTTACATTGTCTCTAGGTTCCATTTTATAATATAAGTTGCAATTTAATAAGGCATGGCATGCAAATTAGATCGGTTTTTAAAATTAAAATAGAAAATTACAAAAAACATCAATACGTATTTTAAGAAATAAAAAAAAAAACCATAAAATAATCTCATTGCTTGTAAATTATCTATAGTTATTTTTAAAGGGGAAATGTTAGGCAATGTAAGAGGTGAGTCTCTGAATTTTCTAGATAAGATTTCTCTATAAGATTACAAATTTCTATAATTTAGTTTCTTTTAGAATATATTAAATTAATTGAATAAAAGTAAAAATTACTAAATTGGGAGGAAAAGAAGAGAAATCAAGCATACATGGCTTGACCGGGATACAATGGAAAGATATTGACATGACTCCTCCTCTCTATTTTCTAAATGAGGGTAAAAACGTGAGCACGATGTGTGCAAATGGGCGCAAATCGTGCCCACGACCCATTAAAATTTTTGTATTAGAGGAACACGTGGACGTTCTTGGGAAACACATTCCTGCCGATGAACCTATGTGGCAAGCTAAGTGGAGGTTCGAGATTTGCCAAAACTATATCATCAAGAACACATGCATATTCCAGAGAATGCGCACGCGTTCCTGCAAGTGTGCATTCCTACTGACCCCCTTACCATATTTTCATCCACCAACTTTGTGCACACACCCTTCATCTATCCTTGGAGTGCATTTGCCTATAGGGAAACATTATTTTTCCTTAAAAATGCTAGAGCCATATTTTACTGGGCCATGTTTTATACATTCAATGACATCAAAAATATTGTCGAAGCATATTTGGATGAATTATCCACTAAGTCGAAGAAAAGAGTTGATCATCCATCTCATCTTCATGTCGTTTTTGAAATATGCCAGTTATATAAAATTCATCTGAATCTACACAAATGCATATTTTGTGTCGTGTGTGAGTGATTGATTGGTTTCATAGTGTCCAAGTAAAATATAATGGTCAACCCATTCATAGTGGAAGCAATAGTTTAATTTCCATCCTCGTGAAATATTTTCCAATTGCAACGTCTCTAAGGAAAGACAATTTTTTTACATTGATACATTAACAATTATGTCAAGATCACAAAAGGTTTCATGTGCCTTTTGAAGAATGGAGTTCCATTTGTATGGGATTATTATGTGCCATGGTCATTTGATGCTTTGAAAAAGGTCTTTATGTCCATCTCATTGTTGAGACCACCAAACTATAGCCAAGACTTCTTATTGTGTCTAGAAACATCTAAGTCAACCATTGGTATGGTTTTGTTTTAGAAGGATGGTTCAAAAAAAGAGCATGTGGTGTACTATCTAAGAAAAGGTCTTTCTAGGTATGAGCTATGATGCTCTCATGTTGAAAACTTGGTGTCGGTAGTAGCTCATGTTGTCCAAATACTTTGAGATTACATCCTTCTTCAATGCATCATAGTGAGTATAAACGTCAATCCAATGCATCATATCTTGTCCCAAAGATTAATCAAAGGCAAGTATTCCAAGTGGATAGTAATATTGTAATAATTTGATTTATAGTTTGCCTCTACTAAAGTGAATAAATATCTCTCTTTTGCAGAGATGATGTCAGAGTAACCTCAAGATAGTTAGGGTTGTTTGAAATTGAATCATTTCTTGATGAACATTTATTCCCCGTTTCCTCATCTGATACATGGTATGGAGACATCCTAGTGTATCTCCAAACTCAATAGTTCCCTTCTCACCTTTCTCTTAATGAACATTAGTGCATTCACCATCACGCGAAGAGCTATCTCATTATTGATGACATTTTTTAATCATTGAGGGGTCAACCTTCTGTTACTTAGATGTTTTACTCATGACTAGTCAGAGAAGGTTATCAATGACTATCAAAGTGGAACAGTCCCAACGTTAAAAAAAAATAAAAGTCATAGAACATTAAACCAACTATATGTGTAACAAGGTGATTCCAATATTTAGAATTGTTGAGGTGGGCAATACCTTACATAATCTAAATGGCTTTCCTTAGAGAAAATATTGTCTAAGTTTCCTAATTTGAAAGCTAAAGAACATACGTTGTAAAAAGGACACTCAATGTGGAACATTGTTTACCAAGGAGAACAATTGATTCAAGTGATAGACATAATGCAACACTTAAGATTTCCATAAGCACACTCTGCACTTGTTCGCAAGGTTTTTTCTAATACATCACCATAAGCCAAACATTCTAATGCATTGAATATTATGTTCCAACAATTTAATGTAAATCAACACTAGCAAGTTACACAAACAAACACTTTCCAACACCAATGATAATATTATAATGTAAATAACAATAATAATTAATATGATAAGAAGCCTTGTGATATATTAACAAATCAAAAGTATGATATTTGAATGTGAAATTAACCTACAGTGATAATGAAAGGTTGAGAACAAAAAGAGATAATGACACATTTATGAGAAATATGGGATTTATAATGACAAGGTAGAAATGGGAAATTGAGGGATTATGCTCACAACGATAGTCATCCAAAAGGCAACGATAGTATTAACAAAATAATTACAAGACACTTGCAAATTTTACAACAACATAAAGAAGTTGGTTTAGATGTTAACTTATTCTAATCTGTTTATATTTTATAATCTAATAATATTTATATAGATTAAGTTTTTTTTTATATATTTTATAATCTAATAATATTTATGATTATTTATGGTGGAGTGTGTGCTTTTAATGTAGTTGTTTTTTATTTAGGTATTTAATTAATTATAGGCTTTATTATACCATATCAAACACATACTATTGTAGTGTTCCATATTCACAGTAATTTTAGAACATTTTATTTCTTTCTTGAATTTAATTAATATGATAATAAATTGAAGTTTTAAGTATACCATTGGGTGAATGAGGAACTTTATATTGTACAATCTAGACTCTATGGTGTTTTAATGGGAAGTGGTAATGCCAGATTTTTTAATGGTAAAATTTATTGGGTTAAAATGTAATTCACCATATTGTATGCTAAATATTATTTGTATAATACTATTTTTTTCAAGGAAAACTTTGTGAAAAAATTTTAGGAAAAAATTTTAGGGATGTTTTCCCAATTTTGTAAATGACATCCCTAATAAACTTGTTTTCATATATTAGTATTCCTTACATGTCGGTATAGAACTAACCAAATAATTAACAACATTTATAACACATGATTACTATAATTTTAAAATCGCACAACCTATCAACTTTTTACTTCAAAATTATTACATTTAGATCCTATACCTTAAAAACCATCAAAGTCACAAATGTAAACTTTATATAAAGATATGTTATTCCTTTATTGTGGAAAGATTGCATCTTAAATCATGTTTTGAGTATTATTTTTATTTTCTATTTTTTTTTCCAATAATAATTTTTTAGATCTCTTATAAAGAAAAACTACCTACTTTAAACCTGTGTTCAATATTATACAATTAGACTTTCCCTAGTTATCTATCCATTCTCTACAATATTCTTAATCTTAGTTAACATCCTAAAAGTTAGTATTAGTTACATGGAAGAGTTATTCACTGTGATACCAATTAACGATATATAAATATGTGTTAGGATTCTCTATAATATGTTTGTTTGCTACTAGTTATTTCCACAATTCTCTTTATTTCCTTGTGTTGTGTTATTAGTTATTGTTTGCAATTTTTTAAAGAATATTCTTGAGTTATTAGTTATAGTTTACAATTTTTTAGAGGATGGGTGTTTAGTTCATGAATCTATATGGTTATGAGTGTTTAGTTTTTATGATCTTTTTAGTCAACTATAAGATTTACATTTAGTTGACAAAAATGTGAAAAACTATAATTTAAAATATCATTTTTGTTTTTAGAATGCAAAACCTTTTGTTATAAGTTTAATGAGAAAATAACATTATATTCTAATTTAATCTAATATCATTGAAAATTAATTCAAAGATATATTTATTTGAACTCCAAATCCTCTATTAGATATCTAGATGAATAAAAAAAAAAATTAAGATATAGATCTGCTTGATGCTTAAAAGATCTCCAATTAAAATGGATCTATAATCTTGTGTATGTATGTATATTAATACTCAATATTCTTTTCTTAATTTTCTTGTTTACATTATATTTTTAATATTAAATGAAATGCAATGACTCTTTTATGTTGGATTGTAATTGTTTTTAATTATTTTTAAATATTATATTAAGTTGAGTTATACATGAATTACATATCTTCCTCTTATTAAATTTCATACATTTCCTTATATTAAATTGTAAAATACACTTCACTGATTTAAATACAATAAAAAAATGTTTCATACAAATTAAATAATTAAAAAATATTTATATACAGTTTATATAAAAATTTATAAAATTATTGTTAAAAAAAATTATATTAAAAATAGAAACTTGTAACTCTATAAATCTAAAACAATTTAACTTTTATAATTTCCAACTCCTTAATTGAAAAGTATGAGTAACAATTCACTAAATTATAAATATAAAAAATATATAAATTTTAGAACTGAATTAAAAAAAGCATAACTTTGATCCAAAGTTAATGGATTGATTTTAAATATGGGTGAGTGAAAGAATTTTATGGTCGAAAAAGTGGCAAGTGGGTCAGTAAGAACACACTCGCACAAATGTGTGCGTGTTTTTAGGAATGCGCACGCGTTCCTAAATCTATAGGTTTGGAAGTGCCTGAACCTCCACGAGGCTTGTCACATAGGTTTAGTGGCAGGAACGCGCATGCATTCCTAGCAACGCGCACATGTTCCTTTTGTTAAAAAATTTCAAAGGACCGCAAATGTGATTTTTGCTCATTGTGCACAAATCGCGCTCATGTTTTGACTCTCATTGAGAAAAGAGAGAGGAGCTATAGAGGAGAAACGAAGGGAGGATCTTGCCACAATGTTCAGGTATATTTGATTTATCTTATTTTTAACCCAATTTAGTATTTTGCTTCCAAGAATCTAAATTAAAAAAAAAAATTGTAATTTTGTATTTTAGTTAAAAAAAAACAACCTAATTTACATGCTATGGATTTTAAATTGCAACATATATAATATAATGGAACCCCAAGAGAATGTATACATTTCAAAAGAAAACCAATAAGATCAAAACCCCAACCCACCACAACCACCCAATGTAAACACTCAAATTGATGAGGGGTTGGTTATATTAAGAACCCTTGAGGAACAATTAAGGGACATTAGAGAACCTAGCAGAGTCTCCTTGGCCACTTCTTTGGACATCATTGTGAATTCCATTGCAAGTGCCCAAGGGAAATTGACCTCTATTTCTGATTATAGGGAAAGAATGTATGATTACTATAGCACTGGTTTGGACAGAAACCAAGTCAAAGAACTGAGCATTTCAAAACAACAAATATTGTTTATTTTAGGGATCCTATAAATGGACAAGAACTACCATTGACCAATAAACACATCTGCATTGACTGGTGCATCCATCCCCATGTTAGTCAAAATTGGATGGATAGGTGGTATATGGTTTTTGATAAACCTCCCTGTAATAACAAGGAGATGCCCTTATATTTTATGAGAAAATTTTGGGTTGAGTTTATTTTGGGTAAGCATGTCAACTACTTTGACATTGGTGAATTTCAGGGTGGGTCAAGGGTCCGCACATGACTGAGAGAATGCCAAGCGTGACCCTGTGTTAGGTCCTCGTCCCCCCAAGCAAAGGACCGAACCCCCTACCCAACATTCTTTTGTTTCAGAGAGCTTGCAACAAGTACAACTAGCCATTTCATCATTGACTCATAGCCTAGTGCAACACGGTATCTTTGTTGCACTATCTCGGTAGAAGGTGCCTACCAGTGACATTGATAGAGGGGTTGGAGCTTCATCATGCACAAGAGAGCGTAATGAGGAGAGGGCACATGGACATAGCAGTCGTCCATGTGAACTTCACAGAAGATCAAGTTGTGGGTAGACATGCTATCGTCCTATAGAGCTCAGCAGACAACATAGCTTCATGGAGGAGGTTAGTATCTTAACCCTCTCTATGTTCTTCATCATTATATATTTATTTTGTATTTTGTCTATTTATATAGATATTTTAATGTATGTCGTTTTGCAGTTGTTACGTTTGAGCAGTAGACCCTCTACGTCGATGGATGCATCAGTGCCTAGCCCCACCACTGATGCAGCAGTAGAGGCAACATATTCATTGGGTGCACCCCACACATAGGTATGTATCACATTTGATAAATTCACCATAGTCATTTCTTTATTTTATGGCATCCTCAAATTTGTAATGTTCTCATGTTTTTATAGGATTTGCGACTAGGAGATGTCAGGGAATATCCATCTGGGATGGACAAGTCACCTGCATCACATGTATCATTGTAGAGTTAAATATTGTATAATTCTCAAATTGTTTGTGTTTATGTTTTTGAATTTTACTATTTGGTACTAATAATTCAATTTTATTAATATGTATGAAAACCACGGATATATTTGCTAGTTGTAGTACTATTGCACTCCCTGGACACCTGGGTGTTTCTTCTAGGTTACCCTTCTCCAGGCCTAGGGAGTTGCAATCACTTGTAAATCCTGTGAGGATCTATCACAACCCTCCCTTAGCATCAGTCTTATTGCATGCATCCTTAATGGATTCACATGCAGGGCACCCTTCCACGCCACCTGTATGCCACCCACCCCCACCACCATTTCCATCAGCCCCATCATCTGAGACTGCAACCATAGAGGTTGTCTCATAGTAGGTTGTACAACCTAGTGCTCCATATTCTAGTGAATCTCCATCGAGGTCGAGGCCTGAGATATTCACAGTGAGATAATGCATTGATGATATTTTTTTATGTTTCATGAATTTGATTTTACGCATATTTATTTAATTTTCTTGACTTGATCCTTGTAACTGATGCAGAATGGCATCACAGAGAGATTGGGGTCGCAGAGGAGGGTAACAGTCTCACAAATGAAAACAACATATGCAATGAGTTGTCTTAGGTTAAATTACAAAGTATCATTTTGTATGTCTATTAATTCATTGAGGAAAAACGTGTAACATTATTTATTCTTTGTGTTGTCTCCAGAGCGTCAAAGCACGCTCAGGCCTAGAACCTCTCGAGGTGATTCCTTTAGAAAGAGAATAAATATAGATTTCCAGGATGTTCCTGAGGGTGGAAAGGGTGGAAGTGGTCAATGATTGTCCAATTACTGCCATTTTGTATCTAGGCCACCATATGGATGTTTTTGATGTTAGGGCATGTATATAGCCCACCATATGGTTGTTTTCCATATTAGGGCACTTGTTGTCACTTTTTATATTGGGCACAAGTTGCCATCTTTTAAAGTCATGGTTAGATGATGTTGAATATATAAGGAGAGAGAGAGAGAAAGTATATATATATAAGGTATATATATATATAATAATATCTTTTTTTTTTTTTTATATATATACACACACATTTCATGGAACATTTTTTTTTTTTTTTTTTTTTTTTTCTCATTGTGTCTGCATTTTATGTTGATGAATATATGAATTTCAAAATGTTTGAATTCCAAAGTGTATGAATGTTATGTGTATTAATCCCTTGATTTTTTTCTAAAGTGATTAGGAATACTTTCATTATGGTGGAAAATCTTGCTAAGTGATAAATCCATAAGCAATTAATGGTTCTCAAGTAGCATTGTTTTCTAATCAACCATGTATATCTACATCATCGATAGATCATTCCTTCTGAATTATTTGCATGAATATTGTGGATATCCATATTCTAAATCACAACCAACAATATGGACTACATCTTGAATTATCTCCATATAAATCCAATGACAATCCACACTCAAATAGTGGTCACTTGAAAATATTGTGACCTAAAAAATGGCATATTACAATAATTTATTATAGAAATAAATTTTCTCATTTATCTTCTACATAATTGTAAATCACTTAACAATATCAGTTCAATGTTATGTCAAATTAACCTCCATAACTAGTACTATAATTACTCAATTCGAATATGACATAAGCTAAAATTCAATTATGCAAGTACACAACATTTGAACAACCCAAACACTTCATATATATTTATAATTTTAAGTACATGCACCTACCAATATCTTATCAAGGGTTGTTAGAAGTCGATCTCTTCAAAACATAGCGATGGAAACTATAAGATAACTTTAGCCAACAACTCACTCCATTAGAGATCATCAACAAGGTAGCATACACAATGGTAAGTCCTTTTTGGAACCTACATTTGTATCCCAGACTTGTACATGATCAACTCCCTCTATCTTCTCAATAACAAGCACATTAGGTAGCATCAATGGATTCACAGGCGGGGCACCCTTTCGCGCCACCTGTATGCCACCCACCCCCACCACCATTTCCATTGGCCCCATCATCTGATACTTCCATAGTAGAGGTTGTCTCAGAGTAGGTTGTACAACCTAGTGCTCCATCTGCTAGTGAATCTCCATCGAGGCACCTGATATATTCACGATGAGATAATGCATTGATGATAATTTTTATGTTTCATGAATTTGATTTTATGCATATTTATTTAATTTTCTTGACTTCATCCTTGTAACTGATGCAGGCTGGTGTCATAGAGGAGGGTAAAACTCTCATGAATGAAAACAACATATGCAGTGAATTGTCTTAGGTTAAATTACAAAGTATCATTTTGTATGTCTATTAATTCAGTGAGGAAAAAACTTGTAACACGGTTTATTCTTTGTGCAGTCTCTAGAGTGTCAAATCACACCCAAGCCTAGAACCTATGGAGGTGCTTCCTCGAGCAAGAGAAGAAATATATATTTCTAGGATGTTCCTGAAGGTGGCGAGGGTGGTAGTGGTCAATGATTGGCTAATTACTGCCATTTTATATCTAGGCCACCATATGGATGTTTTTGATGTTAGGGCACCTGTTGTCACTTTGTAAATTGGGCATGAGTTTCCATTTTGTAAAACCTGTACAATTTAGATGATGTTGAATACACACACACACACATTTCATAGAACGTTTTTTACGAATCTCATTATGTCTGCATTTTGTGTTGATTAATATATGAATTTCAAAGTGTTTGAATGCCAAAGTGTATGAATTTTATGTGTATTAATCCCTTGATTTTTTTCTAAAGTGATTATAAATACTTGCATTATGGATTAAGGAATATATTATGGTGGAAAATATTGCTAAGTGCTAAATCCATAATCAATTAATGGTTCTCAAGTAGCATTGTTTTCTAATCAACCATGTATATCTGCATCATCGAGAGATCATTCCTTCTGAATTATTTGCATGAATGTTGTGGATATCCATATTCTAAATCACAACCAACAATATGGAATACATCTTGAATTATCTCCATCTAAATCCAATGAAAATCCACACTCAAATAGTGGTCACTTGAAAATATTGTGACCTAAAAAATAGCATATTACAATAATTTATTATAGAAATAAAATTTCTCATTTATCTTCTACATAATTGTAAATCACTTAACAATATCAACTCAACGTTATGTCAAATTAACCTCCATAACTAGTACTATAATTACTCAATTACGAAGATGACATAAGCTAAAATGCAATTAGGCAAGTACACAACATTTGAACAACCCAAACACTTCATATATATTTATAATTTTAAGTACATGCACCTACCAATATCGTATCAGGGGTTGTTAGAAGTCGAGATCTTCAAACCCTAGCGATGGAAACCATAAGATAACATTATCCAATAGCTCACTCCATTAGACATCATCAACAAGGTAGAATACACAATGGTAAGTCCTTTTTAGAACCTACATTTGTATCCCACACTTGTACAAGTTCAACTCCCTCTATCTTCTCAATAACAAGCACAATAGGTAGCACTACGGTTTTCAAATGCCACAAAACCCTAACTTCTTCTCTTACTAGAGCTACATGATAAAATTCTTTCTTTTCTCCTCTAGGTATAAGTCTTAGTATTCCTAGTCTCATTAGGAAAAACCCTTGACCCTAGTCTTCCATTGACATTCCTTTGAGAAGCCTAGTTGTTAGTTTCTTGGTTGATTCAATCCATAATTGTTGACAGGATATTTCCCCCGTGATTTTGGGTTGAAATCACAACAAATCAAGATTGTATAGAGAAGATAGAGATCTTCCCTCCAGGACAAGCACACTAAACTGAAAGAATAACTACTTTACTTGGAGAAGTTAGGGAAGGAAATAGGAGAAAGAGTGCACCTTAAGTCTCTCGTTTGACGTTGATCCCACTCCTTTCTTTCGATGATCTCTTGATCCTTAGCTCGAACCACCTGGAAAATGGACACAATACAAGGGCTGCTACGAAGGTATTTATGCAATCAAAGAGTATACATGTCATATATCATATTCAAAGTAAACTTAAAACACAAAAAAATACAATGAATACAATATAGGAGGAAAATAAAACTCTTATATTAACATTGTTGGCCCTTGACCAATTTTTGGGAGATTCTTGGTCATGTTGACCTATTTTGGGACTTCGATATCCTGTCGAAGGAGGAGTGCAAGACGGAGTAGAGATCAAGGGATCTCGGCCTACTTTCGGGTCCATTTTGGGTTTTTGGGAATATGTAACGGGAGTGGGATATCGGCCCATGGGTTTTACCCATGCTTAGGCCTATTTTGTATGTATAAATAGATATATAGGCAATGTAAAGGGAGTGTTTCATGTAATAGATCAGCATCTATGTGATGTATGCTAAGTGCAAATAAGGTCTGTAAGATGTTTGTGCCTATGTGAGACTTGCAGAAGCTAAGTGCAAGTCGCTTTAAGAAGTTATAGAAGGCTTTTGTGCTGTAATGCAAGGAAGAAGGATCTAGCAAGCTACACAGATATTATGTCATGTGCGCATTAGTGTTTTTGATGGCTTTGTTCTTGTAACCGATTGAAGACGCTAATAAAGAAGAAGAGTTGGTGGACGTAGCCCAAGGGTGGGGGTGAACCACGTAAATATTGTGTTGTATTGCTTTGTGCTTGTCTTAATGTGTTTATGTCTCCTTTTGCTAAGTGGTATGAGATGATTGGATATATATTCTTATGCTTAGTGATAATTATGTGTAGGGTGTTAGATCTGATACACATGAATATTCTTAGTGCTTGATCTGTTATATCTGATGTATTTTACTAATGCTAAGTGCTTGAATACATTGTGAATGTTGTGAGGCTCTATTTTACCAGCGAAGTGGATATTGACTACATATTGAAGAACTAACAGTGCTAAGTGCTTTATTAAGTATTAGAATCACAGATTTGTGTCCCAGCTAAGGTTGCAGACACCTGAGTATTGCAACCACCCCTGCCTCTACCTCGGGTGAGACTTCATCTGCTTCGGAGGTGTTGTTGAAAGGACTGGTAGTTAGGGTTTTGTTGGTGTGATGTTGTAGCGTTGAACCCCGGGTCTGCCCCTATGCCAACAAATGGTTTCGTTTCCAGGACCGAAACTGTGATTGTTGGGAACTAAGGGAGAATAAGCTTTGTGCAAAGATTCAACTTGAAACTGTGGAAGCTCTGTGTGTAGATCTGTTGCCCTAGTGTGCAGCTTTTTACTCGACCCGTAAAGCTTTGTGCCAAGAAAGGAAGGTCATATCCGATGAAAAGAAGAAAGATCTGAACGCTTTGTTCTCTAATAAAGGTAAAAGTGGAAGTTTCTAAAGAAAATAGGTAAGATCTGTAAGCTCTTTGCTCTAATAAAGGTAAGAATAGTTAAAAAAATTTGGATCTGGAAGCTTTGTAGAAGTAAGATAAATTGAAATTTTTGTTTCTAGAGTATGAATCTAGGTATGTTTGATAGATTTTGTCCTAGCTTGAAAACTAGGGCACTGTTAAATGAAAGAAAGTTTGATAAGAATGGATCTGACAAGAATAGTGAAAGATATGTTATACCTATGCATAGACAAAATGTTTAGACTAATAAATGGATGCAGGATCCTGGAAAGAATTTTTTGCAGGTTAGCTACCATGATCCTAGTGCACAGTATAGGAGAAGTTGGGGATCATTTAAAAGAAAGAGAGGATTGACCCTCTGTTACAATTGCAGAAAACTGAGACATCTTGCTAAGGAATGCCCTGGTGGAAGACATAGTTGCCTTTGCTGCAAAGATATGGACCATGAAGTGTTGGATTTCCCTAGAATGATTGCTAAGCTTGAAAGAATGAATCTGAACCAGGAAAACCCTAAGGTAGATCTAGAAATAGCAGAACCCCATAAAGAATCAGAGAAGGTATTACTACAGATGAAATACACCTTGAATGACCACCGACATGTTAGGTTATCAGAGGTCTTTAAAGAAAAAGAATGCATCGAGGAAAGAATATGAGACTTTGAATTTGACTGTGTTCTGGGTGAAGAAACACAGGTGAATATCATGACAGATGATGCAGGAGCATCGTTAGCATTCAAGTGAGCGTGAAAGCAGAATCTAGCTGGGAAAAGCGCCAACACATTTTGCACGTTTTGAAATGTTTTGAAAGATTAAAGTGTGGATATTAATGTAATGTCTAGGAGGCATACTTGCATTTATATATGGATGTTGTAAATAGATCGTGAGCGATTTTCTCTCATCTGTCAATGTAAAAGGAATTTAAGCCTAGTTAATGAAAGCAGGTATATTTGAAATGTAGATTAGACAGTTTTAAGAGCAAGAGGGAAAATGGATATAGACACCCTCGCCTTTGTATTATTGTATCATTAGAACATTAGCATAGAGCTGTAGCAGAGAGTTGTAGAGAAAGACCCATGTATAGGAGATTGAATTAATATATGAAGCTTTGAATCAGATTCATGGTGCTATGATGTTTTCTGTTTATACATGGTGAATGGTATGCTTATGGTTGTTTTATTCTCTTTATTATGCATTTTTTATGAGGCTATGCTGTGTATGTATGATTTCATGTTGAATGTTTGAAGTCTGAGAGAGAGAGAGAGAATGAGTTTCAATTGTTTCTCTTCCTGAGTGAGAGAAGTTCCTGCAAGGAGTGCAATGAAACATCTGCAAGGAGTGCATTGACAAAGATTCAAAGTTTATCTCTGAAAGCTCAAGAGGGATACCATTGTTCTCATTCCAGCAAAAGTGCAGGCAAAGAACAAAAGTCGTGCAAGGTGTGCACAGGCTAGTCGAGGCCTTAGAAGTTATCAACTAAGGTTGAAAGGTGAAGGACTGTTGTTGCAGAGGGTGCACAGAGTCGAGAGATCAAATACCCAGGAGTATTTGAAAGATTGCTGCAAGGAGTGCGTGAAAGAGTCCTTTCAAGGCTTGAGTTTACAAGTAAAATCTCAGGAGGGATAGTACCTTTGAAGCGTTCAAAGGGAGACAAAATTTGAAAGCATCTCATAAAAGACAAGTTCATGAAGGAGAACATCGATTTGTTTCACAGAAGTCATTGAGGAGTGAATAAGACGGTCATAATTCTCCATGGAGAACTCATGAAATCACGTGGACTGTTGGATCCCGTAGATCTATGAGAAGGTTAAAGCTGAGTACATTTCAGCATTCAGAAAATCTCAGGAGGAGTAATGACCATTGGATGAGAAGCGTCAGAAGCCATTGAACTTGTGCTCGAAATATGCTATTTCGGGTTTCGGAGTTTGGAGTGGCAAGTGATTTTGGAGTCACTACATCACAAACTCCCGGTACACAAAATCTCATCAACCATCGGATCAGGGGAGGCTCACAACCATTGATCCCCTTTGAAGTGGAATCTCAGAATTTCGATATTTTGGGGTTCGGCATACCAGGAATCTTGATGACAAGGAGTCGGGGTGCTTAGCATTGAAAATCTCAAAGTCGCAAAACATGATGTGCCTTGGGGTGAATTTCGGGATTTCAACGTTTCGGCACTTTGGGTGTCGGGAAGTAGAGAAGGCAACGATCTTTAGAATCGAGAGTTTCAAACTCCTGGTTCGCGAAAATCCAAAAGATCCAAAGTCATTGGATCATGGAGGATCTCAACCGTAGATCACGTTGGTAGCGTGTTTTCGTTAAAAGGTGGAGTCAATCTTCGTCGACCATTTCGAGGTTCGGGGGTTGGAGATTCAAGAAGCCTCGCGTCAGGATTCACGAAATCGCGAAGTCCGAAACCCCGAAAAGGCGAAAAGTCCCATTGGGGATCCAACCTTTGTTGAACACATCGGGGTTCAGAATTTCGGCATTTTTGAAGACAAGAGGTCGGGTTCTTTGTTCTGAAATTCCCAAAGTCACGAAACGCGATACAATTGTGGAGGAGGACGCAACGAAACTTTTCAGGTTTCGGAATTTCGGGTTTCGGGGGGTTGAAGAGCCAAAAGCCTCGACAACAGGAATCGCGATATCATGAAACTCGAAGTCCCAGTTCACCAAAAGTCACGGTCACATTGTTGGTCAGAATATTTGGGTTGGTGCCTGGTGTTTGTTCATGCAGGCTCAGTTCATAAGGACCTGTGGATACATCATGAGTGTATGAGATATTCCCCGAGGGGAAATCAAAGAGTCAATTAGACTCAAAGGGAAGATTTAAAACGATCCTGCGTGGGTCTCGGCCTGAGGGTTCGGGGTCTGCATCAAGTGGTATCAGAGCTTGACTCTGTTTTTATATTGCAGGCAGAGGAAGCGAGAAGGGAAAGAATACTCTGATACACATCAAGTGGTATCAGAGCATAGAAAGAGTTCTTTTCTTTCTGTAGCAGAGAGAAGGATAAATTTTACAGCCATGCCATCGAGGAGAAGGGATAGGTAGTTACCTGATCAAGCAGTGGACATGCCATCGAGAAGAAGAGACAGGCAATTACCCGATCCAGCAGTGGAAAGGGAAATGCGTGAATTACATGCCAGGATTGATTCCATGGAGACAACACAGAGGCACACGGTTGACGATGGGGATATTAGAGAGGCTGAGAGTGAAAATGAAGCTGGACACAAAGGAGAAGTAGTTGCAGTCGAAGATGCTATGGATGAATGCCTATTCAGGGTTGTTGCAAGGATAGGTTCTAGAGCAAAAATGGACATTCCGGTATATGAAGGAAACTTGGATGTTGAAGAGCTTCTGGACTGGATTAGAGCTCTGGATAAATATTTTGACTATGAGGATGTCGAGGAAGACAATAAGGTAAAACATGTTGTCACTAGACTTAAAGGGCATGCAACACTATGGTGGGATGAACTGCAAGCTAACAGACGCTGCAAAGGCAAGCAGAAAATCAAAAGATAGGATAGAATGGTTGTGAAGATGAAAGCCAAGTTTATACCCAAGGATTATCAAATCAAGTTGTTTTGGAGGATGCATAATTTTATATAGAAGGTGATGTCAGTGAAAGAATACACTGAATAATTCTACAAGATAAACATCAGAGCAGGTCATCGGGAAAGCGATGAAGAAAAGGTTTCTAGGTACATGAATGGTCTGCGATATGACATTCAGGACGAGATGAGCATGATGACCCTTCGGAATGTGGAGGATGCTTATCAGATGGCTCTGAAATCTAAAGAGAAGCTGAGCCGAAAGCAAGGTCAAAGAGGCCGAGGTAGAATTCAAGCCAGAGGAAAAACAATTTCCCAAGATAGAACTTAGAAATCTAAAGAAGAGGGGAAGAAACCTCAAACTCAAACTGAAAGAGCTAGAAGCTCACAGAGAGGATAGTATGCTTATAGAAATACTTTTCCTCGAGCCAGAGGAAGAGGAAGAGGTAGAGGTGGTGAAGTGAAATGCTTTGTCTATGGGAAAAATGGACATAAATCCTATGAATGTCCAGATAGGAAGAAAGAAGGTGGTGAAACTCACATTGTTGAAGCACAAGGACGAAATGTTGAGGCAAAAGATGTTGAGGGTGGAAGATCCTTGATGATGAAAAAATTTCTCTTAACTCCAGAGAAGGAGGCAGAGAACCCAGCCCAAAGGAACAATCTATTTTGGACTACTTGCAAGACAAAGACAGGGTATGTAAATTTATTGTGGACAGCGGTAGCACAGACAATATCATTTCTATAGAGATGGTAGAAAAGCTAGAGCTGGAGACTGTTGAACATCCAAGCCCATACAGAGTTTCGTGGCTACAAAAAGGACATCAGGTAAATGTCACTAA
>SNQJ01S0027140.1:0-22022 GCA_010110895.2 Picea sitchensis
TAGTCGAAGAATATTTTCACCCCAAAATTATGTTTTTGAAAGTGGAATGTAGATATACACTATTTACCATTAATTTGAGAAAATACACCAAGCACTATGGAAGTCTAATTTTCTTGATATTCAAATTTCAGTAATCCAAGGCATTTACAAATGTACATATTTATTGCACACAATAAATATGTACATCAACCCCTCCAATATTTATAATTCAGGGATTAATATATACTTTCGATCATATATAATTAAATTATATATATATATATATATTATTTAATAAAAATTTTAATAATTAATTTAAAATAATATCATAAGTCAAGGACATCTATGATTACCAACCACCAATCTATGGCACATAGATGTAAATTGATTAAATGTCCATAACATGCCAAGCCAATGGACATGAAATCAGATTTGAATGGATAGGTGGAGTGTAATAACATTGATTGAAAAGTTCAAGACAATGATATATCTTAGGGAACTAGCAGTCTATGAACATAGTATGGGCAGAAGGGGCCTTTAGACACTTTTTTTTTCCATGAAAAATTTTCTCGAATTAGAACTGGTATTTTCAATCATATACCGTGCTTACAAGGGGAGAATGTCCGGCCACTAAAAAACATGAAACAACCTGGAAGGTGAAGCAAAGGATGGCCGATCACAGTCCAACTCTGGTCCACTCCATTCACGACTAGCGCTTATGCTATGACCTGAGTTCCTTCCCGGGCCTTTAGACACTTGTGGGCATGCTCTTCTTCAATCCTCAATCTGGACATGCTCACTTAATATATAATATTCTTAGATTGCCACTTCAATCTTACGGTTGCATTTTACTTCTCCTTTATCATTTTTTTTTTTTTTTTTTTATATTTTTTTTTTGTTAAGCCTATATTTATATTTTAAAGAGTCCATTCCCAACATAATTAGTGTTGTAGAGGTTGGAATTTTGTAATGTATTTGGTAGATAATCGGATAAATTTATTCAAAATGAGTATGTATGTTCATTAGCAGGTACATAAGTAATTTATATTCATTATATTTCACAGTAATATTTTGACAAAAAGTTTCCATACATATTCAAGAGTGTTATGGTCTGCCATGATGTCGCTTATTTATTACTTGGCAGGGTAATAAATTTTCTTGCACAAAACCTATTAAATAACTCTATCAAATCATAGATGTAAGGAGATCATCGAATATTGACATTAAATGCTCTCATTTATTAGCTATTATTAGCATGTCAGAGTGAAGAGTCCTTCAAAGCGATCTTATAAGTTTACTGCCACGAACCAACCGCCTACTAGAGGTAACTTGGTTGGACGTAAAATATATATTTAAACTTAAAATACTTTCTACAAGTTGTTGTCAAATTTGAGGCCTGAGAATTTATATTGTATCATCCAATATGTACATGACATAAATGTCATCTGCGCAACACCTTTAAACATGCCTCTTTGGCATCCAAAACTCCCACATCACATCATTGCTCAACCCATTGACTTCATTTTTAAAATGCATATGTGTGCTTACCTGCAATTTACATATAAAATTTGACTTCCCTTGATTCATCGACAACTTATTGATATTATTATTATTATTATTATTTTTTATGAGTTCATACTTTCTCTGGATTTCAACCTTCCTAACTTATCCTATCCTGGTGTTATCGCTTCTTAGTCCCACCACAACCTCCTATTCTCCCTCGAATTCTTATTCTCACTCGTCGGAGTCAAACTGTAGCCTAACTATAATAATCAAAATTGTGTGTTATGGTGGTCAATTAGCAATAATAATAAAAAAAATTATAATTTTATATTTCCATGTGAGTGTCATTAATTAACACTGTCATAATCAATTCTCAATCACAACAATTTCAATTCCTCCCCCTCTTTTGCAGGTCACACGAACCTATTGGCCATAAAATGATAGAAGTAGGTGGATGTTGCCAGAGAGTTACTATCCATTAATTTAATCCTACCTCCTCTCTGTTAAGTGTTAGAGTGCACACCAAGTAATCTAGATACGATTCCACGTTTCAGTGTGAGGGAGGAGTACATATGTGAAGTTGGGATGTGTAGCATCAGGGCGGCCACCCACCACTCCAGCTTGAGAGCTTGGATGCTCTACCTTTAATATAAATTATATAAATAAGGCGGGTCAAATCAATTCGTTCGGTAGAGCCGCCTCTTCCCATCAAGTTACACACTTATTTATGAGCTGGGTGGGAGCATTAAGAACACATAACTATTTGCTTAAGTAATCGAGAAGGTTGGGTTGGATGACTCCTTGAAATGAAAATGAATTGAATCTAAATCATTTAAGAGAGTCAGTATACAATAGTGTTTAAATACAGCTAACACCAAACAGAGAGCTCCACCGAAACCCAATTTAGCTTTCCCATAAATAAAAAAATAATGTGTTTATTTATTTATATATATATATATATATTACACTCTTTGTCCATAGATATGCAGGGATACATATAAGTAAGGCATGTAAGACCAGGATGATCAGGATAGGGACCCGATAGAACACTGATAAGGTTGCACCAACATTATCTGCTTTCCACTTATCTTAACTAAACAAGCAATGAAACTACATAATGCACTTCATAGAACTTAATCTAGGTCATTGATATTACGTAAATAAGAAGAATCCTTTATTATTTTTTTAAGGAAACAAAAGAACATTAAATCGACTCAGAAAAAGCCGCCACCCACCTACATATCGACTCTGAAAGAGCCGCCACCCACCTACATACATGTCTGGTTGAAAATGGATGGGAATTTCATTACGAAATTGCCTGCAAGACAATTAGTTCTGGGTGATGTTGTCGAGCTTAGAGTAGGTGACAAGGCTCCGCTAACATGAGGGTTTTGCGTTTGATAACCACAACCGTGAGAGTAGAGAAAAGCTCGCTTATGGGTAAAAGTGTGGTGGTGAATAAGAACCACCACAAAGTGGATCATGAGGACGTGGAGTTGCAAGGCAAACAAAAATGGATTGTTTTTCCTGGAACAACGGTTGTCAAAAGGCAAACAAAAATGGATTGTTTTTCCTGGAACAACGGTTGTCAACAGTTCATGCATCCGCCTCAGAATGGCTAATGGAATGTGCTACCGAGATATAGGGAAAGGTTCATTCTCGATCCATGCAACACGTATGGTAGCATACATCGCTGAAGAAAAATAAATGACTAGTAATATATGACTTCCATTATTGAGTTGTCTCGCGGCATTAATCACCGATCAATGTAAAGTATTTCCTTACGTGGGAATATGTAAATAGATGGCTTCAGAATTTTAAGTTTTCATTTGAAAAAATGCACTTATTACTTCTAGTTTTCGGTGGCTTTAGCTGTGGCTGCAATTCTTGACTGTGATTCTTGAAGGGTTACCTCTAGTTATTACAACCTACTTGGCTCTTGGCACTAAAAAGATGGCATTTGTTCTGATAAGACTGGAACATTGAAAACTAACTAGATGTTTGCAACAAACTTGTAGCAATAGGATCATACCCATTTTCTCTATGGGATTATACCGTTGAAGGTAGTACTTATGATCCTTTTGATGGGATAATTCAAGATTGGCTTGAAGGGAAAATGGACTCCAATCTCTGGTCGATTTTAAAAAAATTGATGCTTTGTGTAATGATGTGGGTATTGCATATATTGGTCATTAGCACTACTCTATTGGCGTTCCCACTGAGGCAGCTTTGAAAGTTTTTGTTGAAATATGAAATTACCAGATTTGGGGGAGTATGTAAAGGCTCAAAGGGATGACGACCACTCATTTTTTGCAGAAATCAGATTAGTTTTCTATGTATTAGGATCCTTCATATTTAATGTCACCAACACTCATGGTCCTCTTTAATAGAATCACGGGTTGATTTCTCATCCTCTCAAAATCTCTGGAACAAAAATTGAAGTATGGAAGAATGTATTGAGGTATTAGAACTTATGGTAATGCTAGTTTTAAGACACAAAACTAGTTTTGGATAGAGAGGCTCCAACCACCTGTGTGCAGACCTTCAAATAATATCGTGATAGAGGAACACTTGAACAATATCCACGCACTAGGATTATAATTATTTACTTATTTTTGGTATTATTTCTCTTTTCATTCCTATTATAAATGACAAGTAGAAAGGAGGAAATATAGATAGACTCGGCCCAAGAGAGGTAACACATAATCTAGTTGGGATACTAGCTCCATATTACATGCACAATGTTAAAGTGCTAAATTTTAAAATTATGGGTACTTGGAATTTGTGGTAACATTTCCATGCTCTAAAATTTTGAAAATGCTTAAATCCTCTAGAAATAATAACCTCGCTTTACACAATTATTTCTATCTCTTTAGTTCTGGAAGGCCCCATAGGCTATGTATGGAACCATCACTGATACTCATATGTAGCACTCCATCCATGGATGCTTAATTAACCATTTATTTAAATACTCCACATTAACAACTTTGCTTTTAGTCATAATTTCCCTTCATTTACAATTCTTTCTAAGATTTTCTCTCAATAATAAATCTAAATAACATGATGAAATAAGTATTAGGTTAAAATTCTAAGATTTCATCATCTTAAAAAAAAAGTGGTATATACAAAATAATAATAACCAAATACTACATTCCCAAAAATACCTCCTCCTTTGGGTTGCTCTTCCAAGCTCGGGTTTCATTAGGAATGTAGGTAGTCCTGGCGCTCTGTAAGCATTCTTTCTTTTCTCGCTGGCCTGAGAGGAAACAATGGAATCCCTCCTACAACTAGGGAGAGCCTAGTCAGGCTTCCTAGCTCCAAGAAACCTTCTGGTTTATTGGCCCTCCGCTCCCTAAGTAGACTCCAAGAAATTGTGAAAGCACAAATGCCAAAGAAAACTATCACAAGAATCATCCTTCCAAGCAATTTCACAACCTCTCATCACTGCCATGCCCAACCTCTCCCAGCATTCCTCCTCCCCACTTCTATTCTCCCATTTATCAAGTTTCCATACACACTTCCCCAAGTATCCCCAACCCCCCATTAATACTATCCATCAACATTTTATCTATATAATTTTGGGAAAATATTAAAATAAGACTAAATATAAATGATTTGTATAAAACAACAATAAATAAAATAAAAAGCCATTATTCTCATGCTAGATAATAAAATGCTATTTGATAATTTTCCTCAAATGTACATAACACTCCCATCATGCTCATTGAATTCATCACACCCACCATCTATCAAAGTCAAGAAAGTATTTAATGTTTCAGATATTTGTATGCAATATAATTTACATATCTGGGCAAATATCATTCAACTAAATAGTTAATAATTTATTTTAATAATTACTACATTAATTACTTATACTAGTATACATGGGTAGGGTATGTGTATTGGGGCTGGACATACCATCTTATGATTAACAATGATAAACAATCATTGCCTCTAATTCATAGTTCCTATATGATCACCACATTACGTAGGACAAATGTGACTGGTAAATGTATCATTTAATAATTTTACTTAACTAAATTACACCAATTCATATCAATAACTCATTGTCACACTTAAAATATCAATAATAGGAAATCAAAGAGGGTTTTAAAACATAAAGAACCAAGTGAGTAAACAATAGTGGCATCTCTAATCCCTAACTGTTCTCAACTAACATCAAGATCCTTCCTTCCTTCTCAACCTACTTCCATCTTCCATCCCATCCTTCCTGTTTGACTACCGGAGCATCAACTATATTGACTCAACTCTAGATAGAACCTATAAGCGAAGTGTCATACATCTTGACCAAGGTTCCCAATGTGAAACTAGTAGTCACTATCACACGCCTAGGAGCTGACTTCACATGCCTCCCAATGCATTTAGGGTTTCTGAGGATAACAGGAAATACCTCCACTCCTCCCCATAGAATCCAGGTCAACACCCTACATCAGTTTCTTCATACTGCAACCACTGCTCTTTGGACACGTCACAACATTCCACTGTGTTGTGCATCCCGGCTAAAACCACACTTACTATAGATCATAGTAATATTTCAATCATAAATTAAATAGTAAGTACAACTTGTAACATACAATATTCTCTTTGATGTCTAATTTACATCTCTGCCATCTTCAAACACTATAGCCATTTTAATTTCATAGCTCTTCATCCTGTAGGTTAGTTCACCACAACACATATTGATGCAGATACAACACAAATTTATATAAGAATCCATACTTGCATTGACAATTAAGAAGTGTATTCTATTTACATCATGTACGGTATCCATTATACATTCAAAACATAAATTGAATTGGTATACATGAAAATTTAACTTACCCATTTTAATTTCTTTATGTTTAAATAATCAAATAACTCTCTTGTCATGAGCATATATCATGTAACATTAAAATAGGTCTAGAGGTGCTGGCATCTCAATGTCTACAAAGTCTAATCACTCCAAACAAATGCTAAACTTTAAATTATTAAGATTAGTGTGTTAACAATGTTCTCTTAACTACCTAAGGTCGTAAAAAATATAAGCAGCATTTTCAATTCTTATTTTGTTGGTAAAACCAAACATCTTTTACCGCCAAACCTTGAACATCAAGGCCATCCCCAAAAAAAAACCTTCTCGACCCTATGGTAGGGTTTCAAAAAACCCGAGTGCCCTCCCACCTAAGAGGTGGCAATTCCAATAGTAAATCTTCTTTTTGGTTCGAGTTGGGAGTTCCCATATTACAAACATAAGCCATCTCAAAAATTCATAGTGAATCATTTTCCATGTAAATGTATCTCCATGCATTGGTATCCCACGCAACCTTTGAATGAGATGTCCCTCAATAAATCCAAGAAGGATAATAAATTATCACCAAAGCAATTATGGCCCTATAAGGGTGTTGCAAAAGATTGGTACCATGGCATACAAATTGAGTTGCCTACATCTTCAAGCTGAGTACATCTAGTTTCCATGTTTCATGCTTAAAGAAGGTTATAGTGCTTAAGATCCCAAATACCAAACCATATTTCCGTGAACTTGACGCAGAGGAAGGTAAAATCATATTGGATCTTGAATTTATCACTGACACAAGAATTCGATATCTGAGGAATAGATCCATTTCCAGAGTATCTCATTAAATGGAGGAAACCATCGAATCGGTGACCGACTTGGGAAGATGAGTCTCTTACACAAAAGCATCCAGAGTTACCTTGCCGCTGGCGACACAACACTTGTCCTGGCAGAGGGGGCATGTTGCCCCACATTGGCTCACAATATATATGAGGTCTGTGAATATTGTCATTTTATGTCGGTTTTTAGGGCTGATGAAGGTTGTAATTATACCTCCTAGTCTCCTATATATATACCAAGGATATATATTCATTCTTGAATCATCTTGCACTTGAAAATTTAAGTGGGTAAAAGGAGGTTATTCCTTCGTGGAGGTTTTATTATCCCAAATTATTTCTTTCAAGTGCTGAGTACTTCTTTGAGGTTTTTCATGCTAGCATTGATATTTGGTTCTTAACACTCAAATGCTTGCCAGAAGAGATCTTAGCACCCTTTGAACAATTACAAATTTTATTCTCCCAATCACATTGACGAGGATGGGTCATTTCATCGACTTGTAAGAAGTCGGTATTATTCCTATATCTTCCATCTTAGTTGTTTGAACTGACTTCTGTAAGTTTGTAGCTTTGCTGCCATACTTTGACTTTGAATATCCTTCATAAATATTTCAAAGTTTGTCCTAGCCATCTTAGCGGATTTACAATGTGCAACTTTGTGAATATTATTTCACCCAAGACCACGAAGTGCATTTGTGGTTTGGAATTATTCACCGGAAGCTCTCATTGTTTTTCATTTGTTGGTGGAATCCGATCGGCACCGTATATCTACAATTGATTTTCCGCCAAATTTCAAATCCCCGGTGCGATATATGTCTTCATCTCCATGTATACTTTTGTCCATATCAACTATGGTATTCCATTTTATATAAGTTGATACTCTCCATCATCTACCTTTAAGTGGTTAAACATATTTCTGGGGAACCTTCTAATACCTGTAATTGTTTTGGATTACTTCCTGGAGGGGGGCAGGAACGTAATAATAGAGAAATTTAATCCTTTTAAATCCAAATATAATCCAAGGTTTATATCAATGTAGTATTATCAACCAATAACCGCAGTAAAATAAGCAACAAAAAATGAACAATCATACATACATAGTATACACTCCGTTGTTTTTACGTGGAAACTCAAAGGAGAAAACCACATAATGCTTTTCCTTTATATGTCTTGAAGAATTATATCTACTTCATACCAACTTCCTCTTTTTTCCTACTTACAACTGGAAGCTCCCAACCCTACTTCTCAAAGGCAACTTGAGCGGAAGGCTCCAACTTCCAATTTCCATAAAACTAGAAGGAGGCTGCCAACCACCTTATCCCTTGGCCCCATCCAACCGCAAATTTCTAACATAGAAGTATAGAATGGATGTGGAACCATCATTACACTATCACCGCGGATTCCTGGTCTATCACTGTAGATACCAATTGCATAACCAATTTCAACTCCTGCATCTACCTAATTGCAACCAACCTATACAACTTCCAAAATCAACTGTAATCTAAATCAACATGTATCAACAAAGTCACAATGTATCGTTGACCTCGTAGTGATGCAACATATGTATGTATCACACCAACCTGTTATTATGCACCGGGGATAAAGCATGTAATTCTCAAACTGGCAGGCGTAAAACCTCAGCGCCTCTCTCAAAACTAGGGTTTTCTTCAAAAATTGACCCCGCAACTCTCTTTCATGATATGTAACCACCGTATCCATCAACTGCACTCTCATGGGCATGCATCCCCATACATATCTCTCTCAGTCATGTGCCAAAGTGTAAAATAAGTATAATAAACTTATTACGATCCAAACGAACTTCAAACCCTTCTGAGACATTCAACCCTCTCATACATCAACCAATACAAGCTCTCAACCATATCGTCACAAAACCTTTAGCCATATGCTAAGAAATACAAAATGTGCCTCAACAAAAAGTATCAAAGATAAATATACCAACATTGTATTTCCTGGACTTATGCAAAAGTATCCTATGTAAACTACTATTAGTTCTAGGGATAATTTTCAAATCTCCATAACCATTTCATGCATACATCATGAATCCAACTATTCATAGAATAATACATACCTTTTGAAACAATGGATAGATTTGATGTATCTAAGAACTCAGGACCTTCCTTGGAGTTTGATAATTTGTAATTCTAGAACTCATTCTATCTCCAAGGTTTCAAGGACCAACATGTGTATCACACTCCTAATATCACTTTCGTAGTACTTCTTGTAAGATAAAGAATTTAATCACAACCGTGATACTCATGAAATAGGGTTTTTATTATTCACGAATCCCAAGAATTTCATCACCAACCTCTTCATACTCAATTTCTGTGACTCTTCGCAACGCTGTGATTTATTAATGAGTACTTGCAATAAGCCCCACACAACAAAAGATATTCAATACCGCTCAAGTGTGATTAAATGAGAGATTTTTTTATACCCATGTAAAATTCATTTTCCTTTATTTTGGGAGTTTTCCATTTTATTATTTAACAATTTCTTTGCAAAACACTTTGAATTTGAATTTCATGACTCATGAGGGTCCTCCATAAACTACATGGCCATAACTCTAAACCAAGAGGAGTTATGCGGACGCTCCATACACCAATCGAAATGGTACGACAAGAACTATCCATATATCATATAGTTTCTATCTATAACCATACTTATAGGATAACTCAATCCACAAAATGTCTTCCCATGAGGGGACCAATTTGGAGTTCATAAATTTGGCCCCGGTCAATTTGGAGTTCATAAATTTGTACCCTATTATCAACCATGCTAAGATAATAATGAGTCAGTATTTACATCAAACAAACTTAGTCCATTACCCACCTTGTAAGCACTAATTCCATACCGTGACTTCTCTTCAGTATTGATGACCAATGACGACCAACCTTAATCAACAAATGTGGTTGAGATAGATGGATACTTAATTTTCATTGATGGAGTGGTTGAAGTCAACAAATGTGATGGGTGCATTTGACAAAGTCTACATCTATCCCTAAAGGTATACATTAGAACTCCATAAATGATCAAGGAATAAATACATGAAGTTAGTGCATTTGCAAGTAATATTATCAGAAGATGGAAAAATAATGATAATTTTGTTTCGGCGATATGGTACATCACATGGCCCTTCCTCAAGCTGAGTATATATGGCTTTGTAAATAGTGGAGGACCCTCAAGAATAATCTAGAATCTCCTAGAAGGTCAACAAGAAGTCAACACTATTGGCAGGTAGCGCTTCCCTAGAAGGTCCTCAAGAAATTCCTCTTAGCCAAAGTGGTTGCAAATAAGAAGTTAATTATGGGTAAGGTAGTTGTAACAAAGAAACGAGTTTTAATAATTAAGGGTAAAGCAGAAGAAAACAAGAAAGTGTAGGTTGACCCTAAAATTGAGAAAAAGAGTAAAACACCATAATCCTAAACAGAGGAAAAAGGTGCAAAACAATTGCGACCCAATATGAGGAAAAAGGGTAAAACAAATATGGTGAACCTAGTAATGAAAAAGGGTAAAACAATTAAGGTGACCCCAAAATTAGAAAAGTAAAATAGTTAAGGACCCAAAAACTAGAAAAATTGGTAGCAATTATGACCCCAAAATTAGGAAAAAGGGTAAACAATTGTAATAAGAAACTAATTATGGGTAAAGGGTTACAAATAATAAATTAATTAAGGGTAAAGTGGGTACAACAATAAATTGTTCCAGAGTATAACACACATCATGAGTCTCTCATTCCTCGACATTACTTTCATTGAATATCTATCTGTGAACGCCTCGACCATCGTATGTAATATGAGGTAGCAAGGGATGAGGTAACAAGTAAAGGGGTTTCTTGTTCTGGGTTGCAACAAGGAATGCTTATGCAACATCATTGTCATAGGTTATGAGGTATGTCATTGTGTAAGTTTTGAGGGTTATATCTTGGTAATGTTATGGATCATATTGGTGGCATGCTGGCTTGGTGATATTTTGAGATTATGGTTTATGCTTGATGCAAATATTGAGAGTTTTGGTACTTGTTCAGTACATGGTTTATGATATATTGTTAACAACCAAACATCAATATAGTATAGAAAAAACTCGGAATAAAAAGTACTCCAACTTTGAAAAGAGATATTCAGTGAATAACATTCCACTTCGAGGGGAACCTCCTTTTACCCCTAACTTAAATGTTCAAGTACAAGATGATTCAGTACTCAAAATGTCTCCTTGGTATATATAGGAGACTAGGGAGGTATAATTACAACCAATGGCTTAAAGCCGACATAAAAAGACATTACTAACGACATGTCCCAATTAATGGGTAATGGGCCATTATTTAGGGCTTAGCATGCCGCTCCCCTTGAGACAATTTTTGTTCGCAATGCTTGAGTAACTCGATGCTTCAGAGTAAAAGACTCATCCTCCCAAGTGGAATCTCTAGTCAGGCTCTCCATTTAATGAGATACTCCGCCGCCGAAATGGATCTATCCCTCAGCTGGAGAATTCTTGTGTCATTTATGGCTTCAGCTCCAATATCATTTTTCCCTTCCTCGCCAAGTTCTCGCAATATAGTTTGAACTGGGATCTTGTCAGCCTATAACTTTCTTTTGGCATGAAATGGAAAACTCCTGGGTAAAATTCGTGGAAGATGTACCCAACCTAGGCCATAGTACCAATATTTTGCAACACCTTATAAGTACAGTAATTTTGGTGATAAATTCTATTATCCCCTTGGCTTGTTTGAGGGGACATCCGTCAGATGGTTGTAGTCTTAAAATACCTAATCCCCTACTTCAAAACTTCTTTCACTCATGATACAAGCTTGATCTCATTTATTAAGTTTTGCGCGCTTTTGTGCCATGGGTCGTGTTGTCCCTTTAAGATTTGAAAGAACTTTTGTTGATTCTCACATCTTCCATCATTAGAACTTAGATTTTTCTTTAGGAGGAAGAAGTGATGGAAGGAGGGTAGGAAATCTATAAAGTGCCATAAATGGCGTCATTTTTGTTGCAAGTGGGGAAAGGAAGTGTTATACCACCAATTCTAAGGTAACCATTTGAACCATTGTGTTTGTTTACTGTAGACAAAGTAACTAAGGTATCCTTCCAGACACTTGCTCACTATCTCACTTTGTCCATCAAATTGAGGATGAAAAGGAGTTTCAAGTGGAGCCAATTGAGTACCTTAAACAAGAAAATAATCTCATTCAAAATGTCCAAGGAAGAAGATGGACTGGCTACTACATAATAATCTTGGGCTTCCATGTAGCTTTTTGGAAACTGTCTCCATGAATGGCAACTGTACTAGCTTTTAAAGTATGAGAGAGCCAAAGTGTTTTACTTGGTCGGTCATATCAACAATCACCCATGATGACACTCTTTCCTTCTTTACTTTGGTAACCCCTCGTGATGAAATCCATGGAAACCCTCCTCCCAAAGTTGGACTTGATGGATATTGTAAAAGACCTGGTCTTAATTGTTTCCACTTTATTTTGTCGGAAAACTAAACATTCTCACAAACCTTTGAACATCAGCTTTAAGGCCATCCTAAAAAAAAATCCTTCTTGACTCTCCATGATGTGTTTTCAAAAATCCCGAAAGCGCCCTCCCATCGGAGAGAGGTGTACTCCAATAGCAATCTTCTATTTGAGTTGGGAGTCTCCATAAATATGTGTTTATCCGTACCATAGTGAATCATTTCTTTCCATGTAAATGTATCCATGCACCGTAATCCTCAAGGTAACCTTCAAATGAGAGTCCACACTTTCTCGCCATTCTTCCATTCATCCCTTGCTTCTGGCTATCCAACGGTTGGGATGATCAGAGATAGCAATGTAGAAAGGCCTCAACATCTCATCCTTTCGTGAGAGTGCACCTGCTGATAACATTTTGTTTCCTTTTTATATTTCTAAATTGGCAACCTTAAAGATCTTAGTATACTCCATTTTTGTTGTTCCTTCTCTGATAAAATAATGTCCCCGTCACCCAAATAATCACCCAACCACCTAACCTCCAACCACCTTTCAATGTGTATGTAGTATTTCCATCATTTCCTTCTCTATAATGTGGTTTGTGTAAGTCTCTTCCTTGGAGTGTAGGGTCGCACTTTCAAAGCTAGGGGCCTTTCCCCTTCTCAGACATTAGGATGGGCACCAATTCCATTTCCCATGCATCACATTCCACAATAAAGGTTTTGTGAAGTCTGAAGTACAAGATGGAGCTTTTGCTACATCACCTCTTTAAGTTGTTCAATGATTTAGTTTCCTCCTCGAGTCCAAGGAAATGTGCATCCTTAGTTAGTGCTGCTAAATGTGTTATTCTTCCATAGTTTTCAACAAACTTGATGTGGGTGAAAATGCCAAACCTAAAAACTCTAAGTGATTTTAATGTTTTAATAACTCCACCTATCATGGTCTTAATCTTGTTAGGGTCTACATCCTTGACACCTTCATGAGACAAGGCCATGACCCAAATACTCTACCCCTCCAAAGCAAGAAAAACATTTGGATATTTTGGTATATAGTTGTTTCTCCTTTAGTAGTTGTAGCACCTCATCAACATGTCAGTAGATGATCCTCCCAAGACTTGCTATAGATTAAAAGTATCATCAGCACAACACAAATTTTTAGCTGGAAGGGATTGAAAGGAATTCAACAACCCTTGAATGTGTGGAAGGTATCAGGGTACGCAAGGACTCAAGTGCACCATGTGGCTCTCAAGTGAGTTCCTAATGCTTTTGGATATCTTTCCTCATATTCGGGATCTAATGGGATAATCGAATTTGAGATCCACTCTTGTGAAATAGATTGTTCATGTAGTTCATATAACAATTCATCATCAATCACTCTTGGAATGGGAAACTTTCTATCTCATTAGTGATCTTGTTGAGTTTCTATAATCCTCCTCGGACATACACTATGAGCTTATCTTTCTGAATAAATTACTACCAATGGGTGCAGAGTAAGAACTTTTGGCTAGGTCTACGGGATGCCAAAATTTCTCTAACATTCTTCTCAACCATGCTCACTTCTACTCTTTCCGGCCATAAGGGTATCTCGAGGGCTCGACATGTTAGAGGCAGCTCACCCCTGTGAATTAGGTGAATTTCATGACTATGATTCTGATTAGTGGGGAGACCTTGGGAATATCTCAAAATGCTTTTAATATTCTGACAATGATCCTTTCGAGATCTTGAGGGAATAGATGGCTTAGATGTTTGAACATCTAGTGAGTATATAGTTTTGTTAATGCCTTGATGCCCCTTTTCAATAATTTTGTCATGCCATTAGAGGGATTATCACCTTACTGCGCTTCCCTGTGATCCCTCTCAACCCAATTTCTTTTCCTTCCAATAAAAAATTCTCATGAAAAGTTCTTTGGAAAATTAAAAGCCAATCGGCTCCTAATGATTAGAACTATTGGATTCCTACATAACATTTGCACCACCTAAGGCAGTAACTTCATTGGACTATTCCATTTTATTCCCCCATAGTAAGATTGCTGTTATTTCATTTTCCTGAGCAAATTGATAGTTCCTCCATCCTAACCATTACTTGAACCTCTCCCTCACTGGATATACAAAGAAATTGAGATATTTTACCAATTTGCAATTGATGAAATTATAGGTACTACCAAAATCAACACTCAGGGACTATTACCTTTTATTTCTTTATGTATCCTTCGATCTTGAGGGTTTGAGGAGTGCTAATTCCACCAATGCATTACACGATATCGCGGAGTTAACTCTTCTTCAGACGAAATTGCTTCAATGCTTTCATCTTGAGATGGTTCTTTGTTCTTGTTCTTCTTCCCTCTTCACCCATAGAATAATTTCTCTCACCCACACTTATATGTCCCCATCGTATTCTCATCACTACAATTAAAGCATAAACCTTTTGCTTTTCTCTTTCCCAATTATTGAGGTGTCAACCTTTGTAGGTTGAGGTGTTTTAGAGAAGGAGTATTGTTCTCTATATAGATGTTGTATAGGTCCTTCTAGTAGCCATATAGCCATATTTTTACTTTCAACATTTCTGCTACCCTAAATTCATTCTCCAATGATTTGGGTTCCCAAAGAAAACCTCATGTTGAATGCTATACTTTAAAGTTCCTATGAAAACATCAATCAAGTGCCTATCCGGAATACTTCCATACCTTTATATTCAATCTTGAAGTTCCTTTAAATGTGCTCAGAATCAACCTCCTTTGTATAGAGATTTTATTTCAATTGGCTAAAGAAGGTATTTCTCCTTGTATCCCTCATAGTGTGCTGCTATCATTTCTTCCCAGAAACAATCCAAGGACAAGTGGGATTTGAGAGAACAAAGCCATCATACCAAACAAAATTGATTAGGTTCTAAAAATAAAAAAGCAATTCGTACCTTATGTATGTGGTACATTATGTGGAGATCAAAGAATTGCTCCATCCAAGTAATTCATGTGATTATCCCAAGTATCAAAATACCTCTCATGTCAATCTTAGGAACGTATTTGATCTTCAAACCAAAGTTGTAATTTCTCCATTATTCACCCTTCCTTGTGTCCATACCAAGGAATTTCACATGGGATGCATTTTCTTACCTCAAGCATCTTCCTCTCATAGCCAAATTTTTCAATACTTCCAAGGATCTTAGCTTCATTGAATCCATCTTAGTATCCAACTTAGCTCTAACATCCATCTTAGTGTGATCCAACTCTGATCTCCATTGGAATCCATTCCTATATCCAACTTAGCTTCCATTGAATCTATATCTTAGTATCCAACTTGATTCCATTGAATCCATCTTAGCTTGTAGTCTTCATTTATGTCCCACATTTCTTCACCTTCATCAAAGAGTCCAAGTAGGATTTTCTCTCTGAGGTTTGGTGTAGAAGTCTCTTTGGGTGGCATGTTGGCTGGGTATCACTTTTGAACCTTGATTTTGAGGGTGGTTCGGCTAGACAATATTTCTCTCATTGTATCCCACCTCTTTGGACCTTCCTGGGTATGTTAAATTTTATTTTATGTAGTTATCTGACATTTCTTCTCTTCAATGCCACAGTCCTGATCAAAATTGATGTGCCAAGTGGAATCTACAATAACTTCCCCACAACTTGCTTTATTTTCCTATCTTCCGGTGATCTCACTCTCAGAGGCAGTGTTCCCTCACAAAAATAATTGATATAAAAATCAAAAACTCAAGACTCCAAAATACCACAGACCGCCGACGATCCAAGGCAACCAAATTCCACACAATTTGATAATTTTAGGAATAAGTTATGGATATTTCTTTTTACCTAGGACACTCCATTGAGCTAGCTAATAGACCATCACACCATATCTTACACATGGTATCTACAAATTTAAGATGACCTGTGGTTAACATTTTACCAAAGATAAATCACTAATTTTTGTAAACGGTCTACAGAGTTCAGGGTCTGCATTACAGAAATTTTTATAGCAAAAATTCCACAATTTCTCATTTCAGGATGATTCCAACCCTATCTTGTACATGCTGTAACTCCGAAAGTATAAGACCTCAGATGCTAAAATTTTAACCCAACGTAACTTCATCCACTGGATAAATACCGCCCATCCAAGCCGTTCCTTCCAACATTGTAGAAAAAAAGTTATAATTCTGAAAATTCCATGTCCTTATGTAGCAAGAAACCCCCAAGACCTTGAGCCCAGTACATACATGTTAAGAACCAAACATCATTACAGTATAGAAAACTCCTGTGAAAAGTACTCACCGCCTTGCAGAGATAATTTCAGATAAGCCTCTTCGAGGGAACTCCTCCACCCCACTTCTAAATGTCTGCTACAAGATGATTCGAAAATGAAAATGTCTCCTTGGTGGCTATATAGAGACTAGAGGTATAATTAAGGACCAATGGCCTAAAGCCTATATAAATAAATAACATTACTAATCTAATATGCCCCAATTAAGGTAATGAGCCAATATTATTAGGGCCTTCTAATATTACATCTCTGTGGGTACATGTGAAGCACACATGGTATATGTTTGAGCTTAGATTGGTTGAGCTGTATTTTTATTTGAAGGTGCATTGGTACAAGCTTACAATTGAGCAACAAGGCATAACAATGATGCTTTGATACATGGTTTATGTGATAGTTCATTATAAGTGTTTCATGGATGGTATGACACATTCTTAAGGCACATCTTGGAGGCCCCTTTTGGTTTATGGTTTCATATGGTTGAGGTTCATGCTTTGGTGTTATGCTTGAGACATATCCTTGGTATGTGGTATATGGTTGTTATGGTTCATTGTTAGAGGAACATCTTTGTGATATTGGAATATACTTGAGGCATATACTTGGTATATGATCTTGGTTGATTATGATGCATGCTTGAGATTTTGGTTTATACATTGATGCATATGTTGGTACACAGTTGGTGATTGATGTGGATGGTTGATGGTTGAGGTACATGGTACAGATGTTGGTGCATGGTTGATGCACTTGTTGGTGTATAGGTGTTGGTGCATGGTTGATGCACATGTTTTCATACAGGTTGTGGTACACAATTGATGCTTGGTATGGTACAGGTTGATGGTTTGGTACATGCTTGGTCGAGGCATGTGTTGGTGATGTTGGACATCTAGTTGAGAGGTGTCCTTGGTATATGATCCATGTGAGAGGATTTGGTTGGGTATCAGTGACAATGACAAGTTGGAAAAATTGGTCAGTGACAGGTTGACAATGACATTAGAAATGATGGTGAAAGTGATAGTGGCATTGATAGTGGTAGTGATAATTTTTCTACACTTATATTTTAGGGTGGAAGTATGGGGAAATGAAAGGGGGTTGTAGCCTCCTTCTGGATGGTGCCAGAGAACTCAGGGAGTTGGAGATTCCTTCAAGTTGGATCCTAAGAATCAGGGGGTTGTAGCCTCCTTCTGGTTGGATCCAGTGAATTCAGGGAGTTGTAGCTTCCTTTAGGTTGGAGCCTATAAATAGGGAGTTGTAGCCTCCTTCCAATTCCAACTGGAGAATTGGGAAGTTCATGCTTCCAATGAATGTATTCTTTGATATATAAGAAATCAGTCTATGGTTTTCTCCCATTTGGGTTTCCATGTAAATTCTGGTGTATTGTGTATTTGATGTGATGTTTCTTATGCTTATATTCTCATGATATATTAAATAGATGATACATTTATGATATACTACTGATAAAAATAAAGTTTATATATTGTGGTTAAAAGTGGTAAAAGTGATCATATTGATTCACCCCCCCTCTTAGTATTCCAACATGCACCTTCACATAGGGTCACTTGTCTCTCTTGAACTCTATGTGGAAGGAAATGAAATCATCCAAATGGAATTCTCGATCCACGTGTCTTCTCCTAGTGATTCCACCTATCCTACTACGATAAGGAAGTTCACCTTTTCCTTAGAATTTTTTATCATTTTTTTGAACTATGGATTGGGCTAGGAGAACACTATATTCATTGAGAAAGGGCTTGATGGGGTCATCAGGTTTGACCAATGAATATACGACTTAGAAATACAATTAAGTGAGATAGGTGATTGATGGAGGAATTAAGCCCAATCTTTGAATCGACTCTCGAACACCTGGACCTCCTCCAACTACTTGTAAAGACTATTACAAGGTTCCTTTGATGACGTTGATATTATGTACACATGGTGCCTTCCAAAATACAACTTATTTCTCTCATATTCCATTTTTCTTCTCTTCGTGATGCCACCTATCCAAATATGGTATGGAAATTCACATTTTCCTTATAATTTTTCATCATTTGTTTGAACTGTGAATCCGTATAGGCAAACACGAAGTTCATGGGTAGGGGTATCAACTTTAATGTGAAAATATGTTAAGGTTAAAAATCAAATAGTGGAGAGGGGGTCCAATAGGGAGATTCGCCCTAATGAAATTTTTATCCGATGGAAACATTCGAACAAGTGTAGCGGGGGCCTAATCTAGAGATCAACCCAAGGAAGAATTCAAGCGAAGGAAACATTTGAACATATGTAGCGTGGGATCGATTGGGATATTTTACCTAACTTAGAATTTGATCGAGGAAATTATTCAAACAATTTATCAGGGGCTTGATCGGGATATCGACCTCAACATGGAATTCAGCCGAAGGCAACCTTCGAACAAGTTTGGCGGGGGTCCTATTTGGAGATCGACCTTGACATGAAAATTGACCAAAGGTGACATTAAAAAAATTATATCGAGGGCCCGATTAGGCAATTGGACCCGATGTGGAATTCAACCAAAGGAAACTTTCTAACAAGTGCAGTGGGGGTTTGATCAAGAGATCGACCCCGACATGGAAATGAGCCAAGAAAAACATCGAACTAGTGTGAGGATGGCTTAGTAGGGGAGTTGAACCGATTGGAAAATTAACTAAGGAAAACAATTGAACAAGTGCATAGGAGTTTCGATTTGGTAATCAGGACAGAGAAAAGATTGGAAAAGGATGGAAAAATCAAGCTTTTAGCCCATTGTGAAGGATGCTAATTGCTCACGGAGTGAGATAAATTTGGCTAAGTGTGAAATATCATTGGAAATGTGAAATATGAGGAGGTAAGTATTGGTTTTGAATGACAATGGATTAGTCAAGTTATTTGGGCTCAAAAGGTGATAACATCTATAACATCGACTCCTTTTGTGGGATGGATCCTCTTTTTGAGTTTCCAAGGTTCAAAATGTGGGATGACTAGATCAATGCCTTAATCCATTAGGCCATGGAGTCAAAATATTGTTGACAGTATGAGTGAAAAAATTAACCTGAAAAATAAAAGGTAAGGACATATATGCAAGAAATAAAAGTACATAAATGAAAAAACTTGAAAGCAATATTATGATACAGGGTGGAACGTTTAGAGGTCAGCTTGAGGGCTTGCACTTATGACTGCATGAAATATTTCAAGTGCCTGCCATTGAAAATTAAATAAAACCACTGTCCCTCCATGTTACTCGGATGGAAAGAGTTGGAAGTTTGGATGTTGATTTATTCAACAACATATGGCCCCAACCATAAGTTGTGAAACTTTCCATGCTTGCCTAGGTCTTCATGTCTTTTATCCCAAAGGATAATCATGCCTCCTTTCACAAAATTCATGGGCTTGGCTGATATGACCCCAAGGGGGTCATATATAGGGTTAAATGTATATGATATGACCCAAAGGGAGGCATATATGGGGTTAAATGTATATTTAATAATGGTCAACCTAATAAAGGGGTCACATGTGCAATGCATAAATAGATATATATAGAGATCATGTAGTCATTATTAAAGAGCATGTGATGTGGATGTATGAATGTATTGGGGTATTTGGAGGAGGTTCTCCTATTTTTTAAGGATTTTTTGTGTAACTCATCTCTTTTATCTATCTTGGGGTTTTCTTCCACCCTCACATTTGGTGTATATGGTGTGTACTCTAGTTTATTGTTCTATCTTAAGTATTTGATACATAACATTTGGTTTCAAAGCATATGATCCTAGGGTTTGGTTCCTTCAAACAAATCATCTTAGCATTTTCATTATAAATTTTTTCTTGAGAAGTTTGATATAGTGAAATTTTTGTGATCCCGAGGAGACGTAGTGCAGTACCTAGAATAAAATTTTTAGGTTTTGTTTTGCTATACTTTAAAAAATATAGGCTATGGAAATTAAGGTTTTTGACTAGTCCTAAAACTAGTCTTAAATAGGTGTTCTTGGTAAAATAGTCATAAATTGTTTCTGGAAAACCCCAGATAGCTAAAGTTTTAGGCGCATGAGGGAACATATCACATAAGCTATGGTAAAAATTTTAGATTTGTGTTTGTGACAATTTTCAAGTTATAGGCTGTGGAGGTTAGGGTTAGTCTCAAACATGTGTTTTAGGTAAAAATATATATATTTAATTATAGAAAGACCCAAATTGAGTGCCACTAGTTTCATTGGATAGAAGGCATACCATAGTGTTGCAGGGCCAAATTTCATAAGCATATTAGAAAAATTGGACATGTGGCATGCTGTACAATTTCACTCTCTAGAAAGGGAAAAAATCAACAAGTTTTGGAAAAGTTATTATAACTTTCATTTGGAACATAAAAATTTGGTCAAACTTGATGCATTSAAAGAAGATATATTATAATAGTACATTCCAAAATTTTAGACTCAAAAGGGATAAAATTTCATAGATTTATTGGAATAAAGGTTGGCCAAGGAGACAGTYGCCAAATTAGGGTTTTAAAAGGTATGTTAAAGTTAAATTATTATAACTTTTGATTGGGATGTCTCATAGAAGTGATTCAAAAGATACTRAAAATAGAAAACATGAGAATATACTAGGAAAATGATCATAACTATTTTGTATCATTATTGTTAACATATTGAGGTTGTAAGTTGATGATTTGGGTTAGATCTCAATTAAGAATCAAAGACAATACCTAAATTTAGTGGAAATGAATATAAATATGAAATCAATCCCATGCAATGGGTTAGAATGGCCAGGGAAAATTGTAATAATCCTTTTTAAGAAAATAATTATTTTTATGGTGAAGCTTGGGAGTGGTGGATGAGTATTGATAAAGATACTAGATGAAAAGTCACATGGGAAGTATTTGAGAAATTGTTCTAAAAAAAGGGATCAAGAACTCAAACATAGAAGTGATGAATACAATTGAATATAAATTTAATGAATCTAAAAAACAATTTTCCAAATTATAGAAACATAAGGAGGAAATAAAATAAGAGCTTAAGAATAAGGGCGATGAATTGTATAGACTGGAATCCATTAATAAATCACTCATTAAGCATGTTAATAACTTAAAGAAAGAAAATATGAGAAAATGAAACCATAATAAAAAAAACTATTGGGTGAGGTTAAGAGATTGAAGAAGAAAATAACCATGTCAAAATCAAGAAAAAACTGTTGGATTACTAAGAGGGGGC
>SNQJ01S0027140.1:28680-41763 GCA_010110895.2 Picea sitchensis
CAACCAAAATCCCTCAAACATGAACCAATACTAAACTTCGGTAGATCTACCTCAGGTCAACTCTACAGCAAGCCATAAACTCCCAAGAGGAAATCCAACATATTTAAAAGGCAAAACCTCAATTTGATTCATAAATTAAAGACTACACATATGAGAACCATAATTTTTTTTTATTCTTGTAGCATTCTGTTGCTGTGGTTTTGCTGCCCTGAATCCACTGCTGCAATTTTTCTGCCACAATTTTTCTGCCGCACTTTTTCTGCTGCAGTTTTTCTTCCGCACTTTTCCTGCTGCACTTTTTCTGCTGCACTTTTTTTGCCGCACTTTTTCTTCCACAATTTTCCTGCCACACTTTTTCTGCCTTTCTTTTTCTACCGCAGTTTTCCTACCACACTTTTTCTACCGCAATTTTTCTGCCACACTTTTTTTGCTGCATTTTTCCTGCCACTCTTTTTCTGTCGCAATTTTCCCTCTACACTTTTTCTGTCGCACTTTTCTCTATCAATAATACTTGCCCAAATAACCTTTCACAAAAATATATATTCAATGATATTAAGTGTGATTTGAATGAGAGACCCTTGCCTCTTATTTATACTTTTATGTAGCTTCCTGAAGGGGTTATCTTCTAACCATTTTAACCCACTTTCCTTATTTTAGGGTTAACCCACTTATAACCACTTAACTTAACCACTTTCCATAATTAGTAAGTTCTCCATTAACTTTATTATTTAAATAATTTCTTTTGCATCCTCTTTGACTTATAGTACACTCATCACTTCACTTTATTATTTAAATAATTTCTTCTTTGCAAACACTTTGACTACTTTGACCTTTTGGGTCTTTTAGATGACTCATGAGGGTTCTCCAACTTCACATGGCCATAACTCTCTAATTGTGAGGAGTTATGTGACGTTACACATACCACCAGAAATGGCATGACATGTACTATCCATCTAGAATAGTTTTACCTGCAAATATATAAAAAATCATACCATTATCCATTAAACAAACTTGGGTCCATTATCCAAACCTTTGTGCTACCGCAATTTTCCACTGGACTTTCTTCAAGGGTTGACATCAATGAAATCCAACCCAATTAATCAACAAAAACAAGGATCTTGGATGAGGAGACTACCAAAATATTTGAAGAGGAAATTTTCAAGAAGATTGAAGAATCCCTAAACACAGATTAGGTAAAATTAGGAATGTTATCTAAAATTGAAGAAGCAATAAATAAATTGATGGAAAATATCACCATTCAACTTCAAAAATATAATAAATACAAGATTCAAGAAGGCCACTAGAAAGTACTTAAATAAGTGGAGTTTAAGCTTGATAGCCATGAGATAAGGGGCACTCATACCACTTCATTGTTTTGGAAAAAGATGACACAAAATCCAGTAGGAACAATGTCGTCAGTGATATTTCCACTCAGTGTTAAGAACTTTACCAATGGAACCTTACCTCTATGGGTTTTGGCCGATTTTAAGAAAACTCAGATCGTCGGATTTTCGAAAAAATGAACGGAAAAGGTGGAACTTTGACTTGCTGGAAAAACCACTCTCACCGAAAATGAGGTGATTTTAGTTCCCCATGTACAATGCCATATTGACAATGTCAAATTCAAATATGAGGAAATTATCTCAAAAGTAGGTATTATTAAATAACAAGCACAAAGGATATAGGATTTCGTTGTCTATGAAAATAAGACTGATGATATGGGTGTGTAGCATGAAGGAAAGCCATCAAATGTGAAACCATATTGACACCCTCATTACAATTAGGAAAGATTTCAAGAAACACAAGAAGGTCGATATCAACATTATCAAGGAATAATATGTATTACTCATGCATATTCATGGAACAAGGCATCACAAAACCATTATTCAACATTATATTATTAGAGACCAACAACTACTACAAATTGGAGAAGTTACAAAAACAATACATGGAATCAAAAGAAAGAAAATCATGCAACAACCAACCATCAAGGATTAAGACCTCAAAGAATTGAGTTGGGATAGATGGAGCATCGTGAATGGAAATAACATAGAAGGGGTATAATAAAATCATATTATTTGATTTCATCACATGTAAATCCGTTTACTGCAAAGCTTTGAGGACAAAGAGTTTTGAAGGAGGGTACTATGATATGACCCCAAAGGGGGAATATATAGAGTTAAATTTACATGATATGACCCCAAAGGGGGAATATATGGGGTTAAATGTATATGTAATGGGAAAATTTATATGTGATAATGGTTGGCCTAATAAAGGGGCCACATGTGCAGTGTGTGAATAGGTATATAAAGAGATCATGTATTCATTATTGAATAACTTGTGATTTTTATGTATAAATGTATTGTGGTATTTGGAGGAGGTTCTCCAATTCTTTAATGAGTTATTGTGTAATTCATCTCTCTTATATATCTTGGAGATATGCTCCATGTTCAAATTTGGTGTACATGGTGTGTATTTTAGTTTATTGTGATAACATGACATGACATTGACCTTTTTGTCAAATATTTTGTTCATCTTATCTTGATATTATTCAATTCTATCATACACTTGATTCCTCTTCTCTTTAAATCTCCCAAACTTATTTATTCTTCTTTGGATTTTATTAGGCTCAACTACAATATCCTGTAGAAATTTCATTACAAGAAGATCAAGTTGAGTAGGTAAGACTACCTCCACACCATAGATCAGATGGAAATGATCTTTCCCTATATCCCTCTTAATGTTGATCCTGTCTGTCCACATGGCATACATGAGTTGGGAATCCCATGATCTTTTTTTATCTGAAATGATCTTCTTGATGATCTTCATGAGGGTTTTATTTGAGGACTTAGCTTGGTTTTTTCCTTGAGGATAGTAGGTGGATGAATGACCTAGGATGATATTGTATTTTTGGTATAAATTTATCATTCCTATTGAAGAGAAGGATTTGGTATTGTCTGTAATGATTTACTAAGACAATCAAACCTAGACTTTGAATGTTTTCTTCAAGGAATTTGATGACAATATAATTTGTATCATGTTTTGTGATATGGATTCTACCCATTTGGTGAAATAATTAGTTCTTGTAAGGATCCATTTATGTTGACCACTGGATGGAGGATGGATTTCAACTATGAAATCAAGACCCTATTATTGGAAAGGGGATTTCACTTGCACTAGTGTCAGAGGTAAGGACGTGAGTTTTTGTCTTCCAACAAAAAATTGGAACTCATGGTAGACCCTAAAAAATTAGTGCATATCAGAGAATAGGGTGGGCCAAAAATATCTGAACCTCAATATTTTGTGAGTTGTAGCTCTAGTTGAAAAATGAACTCCAAAGGTTCCCTAATGCATGTCCTTGATCAAAAAATATGCTTCTTCTTCCAAAATATATTTAAACATCAATCCATCTAGATTTATCCAATGTAGTTGGGCTAGATTTATCCAATGTAGTTGGGCCCCGACAATGTAGGATTTAACTACCTTGAGTCTGAATGATATCCTCTGGGAATTTTTCATTCCTAGGGGGAAAATAATAATGTCCAATAGATATGATACATCATGATACCATGGGGATTGTCGATAGAAATATTTAACATATGATCCCATCTCTGTTTCTTGATCTCCTAATTCCTTAGCATCTACTGCATTTATGCCTATTTCTTGTAGGCCAGTTTCAGAAATCAGTTTTGCTAGCCCCCGACCTTTGATAAACTTGGTGGGTTTGATAACCATGTCATATTATTGAATCTTTGTGATCCATTTCTCTCCTTTATCATTATCTTATGGTTGCTAGAGTATATTATTAACTGAAATGTATGGTACATAAGATACTATTTGAGACTGTAATATATATTCTCTAAATGATTTCAGAGCTTTTCCCAAAGCATAGATATGTTTTTCCATGATATTTTGATTCAACTTTGCATCTCTAGGGATTTTTTGGATATTACAATGGGATGTTCATGTCCCTCATCATTTTTATGTTGGAGGACTATAGCAATAGTTTTCTTAAAAGAAAAAGAAAAAAAATGATGTCCATACTAAAATTATGGCTCATTAGCATATAAGTTTCTCCTAGGGTATTATTTATTGTTGAGAATGAATATTTAGCTAAGTCACCCCATTTGATATTGTTTTCCTTTTTCAACATCATGGTCATTTTTTTGGTGAGATCAACAAAATTTGGTATGAATCTCTAGAGAAAATTAATCTTCCCAAATAATGATTAGAGAGATTTCTTATGTCTCAGTAGAGAGATAGTATTTATATCTTCTACCTTCTCTGGATAAATATTGACCCCCTATGCAACCACAATGTGTCCCGATAATTTTCCTTCTATCATCCCAAAGAAACATTTCTTGGGATTGAGAGATTTACCAAATTTTCTACACCTTTGAAACAATTTCTTTAGATCAAGATGATTAATAGCTACTTTTGAGAAAATAGTCAAATAATCAAGATATATCACAATAAACACGTCCTTGACATCAACAAATTTAGAATACATAACCCTACGAAAAGTATCCCCAACATTTACCAACTTGAAAGGCATCCTCACATAAGCAAATGTGCTCCACAAAGTAGTGAAGTAGTCATCAATACATCTTCAGGGTCCATTTTGACTTTATTATATCTTGAATTTTTTTTTAGCATGGATATCGTTTTAGACCTCATGACTTTCTATTGAATTTGATCCTTATTTTGTAGGGGGTAGTTTTCCTTTAGGGCAGGGAAAAGTTTAGGGGCCAAATTTCGCCCATGGGCTAATTCTCCATGCTTTTTCTAAAAGAAGGATTCACCAATTTCCATTTGTTCCAAAAGAGATTCGCCCAAATTCTATAGAATAAAATTATTTTACCTTAAAAATAGCCCAAATTTTATAAAAATATATACAAAATCCTTAGAAATTTGAATATTTTTATGAAAGTATCACCAAACATTTTATAGTTTGCATATTAAGGACTAGTAAGATTCGCTAAGGTTTCTACATTTTGAGATAAATTTCCATGCTTAAAATTATCCCTGCATTAGGGAAGATCTATTCAAATTCTTGAAGTCTATACAAAGTATTTTCACACCATTTTTATTTTTTATAGACACCATATTTGCAACCCACTTTGAATATTTGACCGAGATGATGATTTTGGAATCACGATTTTTTTTTATCACCATTTATACCAAAGGGTGCATCATGGGTTTAAGCTATCTATGTTTCTTCCTGAAAGGATGCTTGTATTCCTTAAAAGGAATTTGGTGTTGAAAAATGGCAGGGTCATAAGTATTAACATCTTCATACCTCCATGTAAAGATATCTTCAAACTATTTAAACAATTAAAGGTACTAATATTTTTCTTCAAAGGATAGAGTCCTTGATAATTTGATGAATATGGGGTCATGTTTTGTGCCAAGGTTGCAGTCCTCCACTTTTTATGGTTTTGGTTTCATGGATGGTTTCATAGATACGTCATTTTAGTTGAAAATCCTCTCCAATGAAACTAGCCCTGTTGAAATGAAATTTGTTTTGAGTTGTGTAATATTCTGTCCTACAAACATTTCAAGTTGTGATTGATTTGCAAAATCATCAGTTTCTAGCTCCATCTCATATTCATATTAATTTGAATCTATATTCAAATTCGAATATTCATCTATAATATTTAGAAATCTCTTAATATATTCTGTCTTCAAAAACCTTCCATTGTTTTATGTTATCGGTGATGGAGACTCTGTGAATGACCTGAATGGAATAAGAGAGATGATCCAAATCAAGTGGTTTAAAATTTAGAGTATATTAGGCCAATCTATTAGTACTCTAATTCCTTTCCATAGGGGCTATAGTGATGTCAACAACCTTGAAATTTTTTGTAGTATGTTCCAAACAACATGTTTATATTACCTTAGCCTTGGGTTCTTATCCTAGCATCTATTTCATACTTGACTTATGATCAAAGTAGAGTCCCCAGATATCTTGAGTTGTTTTAATCACATATTCCTTGTTGTCTCTAACCCCAATGTTAGTGATTCATACTTTTCTATATTGTTTTTACATTCAAATTCAATCTTGAATTCATGTGGGAATTCTCTCCCTTCAGGTGAGATCAACAAGACACTTTCCCTATGTCCTTATTATTACACGCACCATCAAATTGTAATGTCCACAATTTTGAAGAATAGGCCAAAATTTCCTTTTCACACATGAAAGGTATACAATAATCATCAATAGTGGGTTCATGGTTGAGCATATAATTCCCAATACTATCTGTGGCATAGGAAGGGAAATTGGTATGGTTTTCAAGATCACCGATCACATAAGTCATTATTGGGTTCCATATACACTCTGTAGGTTTCCCCTCCAAAATAGGGGTGGTGGAATAAGATAAGTCAAATTGGATATTTACCCCCATGAAAGTGCCCTAATGTATAGGCAATAGTATATCATAGGTGGGGGGAACATCTACGATCACCACATCCATTATCAAAAACTTCATAGGGATTTGTACCATTCTTACCACTAGATATTTGATCTGTTGAGAATTATAGCTCAGACAATAACTTTCGCACAAGTTCCGTGCAAATGTATGATAAGTAGCTTGAGATATTTTCAAAAATTAAATTCTATTTTGTAATTCACTTTAGTTAAAAAGTGAAAGTATTATTTTTAGGAGTTGATTCTAAAAAGTGTGTTTCATGTATGCATGACTTAGACTAGGAGTAATCTAAAAAATAGATTAGGGTTTTGGTCTCAACTAAAATTATAAATATAGGACAAGATAGAAGGTTTATACACATGAACAATTAAGTAGGTTGAGTGATTGTGTGAGAGAGAGAGAGAGAAACCAATAAAAAATAGTCATTTCAGGGAAGCGTGTACATGTCATACAATGATCTGTACAGTCATCCATAAGTCCATACAATAGTATGTACATGAATGTATAGATCCATATGGTCGTATATACAGAGGCCATATTGGTAATAAAATCCATACAATCAGACCATGCATCCGTACAATAGGTTGTACTTCTCAGGTAGGAGTTCCACTTAGTTCGAGGTGACTGTGGTAACCATGTAGTCACTGGTTTTTTTTGCGGCTTATGGAGGTTTCCTTGTAAGTTTTCCAAATGAATGAAAAAATGATTTTGAAGGATCAATTACCTGTGTATGTGTGAAATTGATTTTATGCTTCCACTATTTAATTTCTAGCTATTGTGTGGTTGATGCTATGGTTTGAATTTAAATTCAACATTTGTTTGTGTAATTGTGATCATAAGGACTTCAGTCACCTAGGTTTGTAATTTTTACATGGTATCAAAGCTATATATTTGATTGATATTCTTATGGATTTGTAGCAATAAATCTATTACAGGGAAGACAGACCAATAGTTAGAGGGTTTCAAAGTTTCATTTTCAGATTTGGGAGTTTGTACAATAGATCTCAGAGATGACATCAACGAGCCTCAGGTTTGAGGACTTATTGGATGGTGCTTCAAATTTATTATCATGGAATTTTGATCTAGGTGGATATCAGTGGCCACCCACCTATTCCAACTGGCTCAAAACAGTTTTCTGGAAACTTACTATTTTTAGCAGTTTCTTGGTTCCTAAACTTTCGAGGCCATTTTGAGGGCCTAAATGAAGGTTTTTCGGGATCGAGCACCTCAATGATGGACAAAGGATTTGATTGAGCCCCCAAAATGAATCTCCTTGACGATGCCTTTCCAATGAGATATATTTCACCCCAAACTAAGATCGTATGGGAAAGTTACGCCCCCATGAAGTTGATACACCAAACTACCCAAAACGGGGTCCACAAAATTGTTGGATTTTCATCTTCCGGGGTTAGGATTTTGGATTTATTTATGATAAAAGGGCATTTGGAGCCGCATTGTAAAATCATCTTCTTGCGAATGCGAGTATCCATCACATCTCTTCTCAGCGATAAGATGGCACCATTCTGGCGAGTCTTTCACTCTGTATCTATATAGTTCTGTAAATTTCGCTCATTAATAGAAATTGTGTATTATTATAAATATGTGCCTCTTGTTATATATACGATATATATTTTTTTATGTTATTGGCTCTCTTGCAATATCTATGTATATTTATGTGTTATATATCCGCTCTCATTTTGTGCCGAAAATAATATGGATTAGTGGTATCAAAGCATACTGCTCTTGATAATTTTTTTAGTGCATGTCCTCGACGAGGTTCGAGTAGAGAAGATTGGGTATCAAGATTGTCTCTATTGAGGACAATATCTCTTGCACACCCAAGAAACCCTCCATGGTGGAAGAAAAGAAAAACGACAGAGTAGACGATTCTATTAATATGTTGCTTGAGAAAGCTCTCACACAACAGAGGGATGAAATGATGGAGAATTTTTCCCACATCCTTCAACACTTGCCAATAACAACTGGTGCATCTTCATCACGCGACCACTTTGGAGGCACCTTTCCTTTCAAGGAAAAAATTATTTTTGATATTCCCATATTTGAAGGATAGATAGATGTAGATTCCCTAGAAAAATGGTTAAATCTGTTAGAAGGTTATTTCTCCATTCACAATTTTTTCGACAGGGAAAAGATCACGTTCACACTCCTTAAATATATCCCCATGCCAAACATTGGTGGGAAACATACTGGGAGAAAAGTTCCACACATGAGTCTAGAATATATGGGGCCGAGCCGAGTTGGGATTTTTTTGTGGATGCGGTCAAGGAATGATATTACCCTGTTGGCAACTATGACAACCAATACATGAGATGGACCACATTGCAACAAGAGAGGGGCCAAGTAGTTTCAGAGTTCACCAATACCTTCCATACCTTGTGCACCAATTTGGGTATCAAAGAATCTGAGTGACATTTGGTTCTGAAATACTGTGGGGCTCTACACAGATACATCCAAACTGAAATGGATTTTTTGGAAATCTCATCATTGGGTGTTGCTTATCGATATGTTGTTAAAATTGAGCAGAAATTTAAGCACTAGAACAAATGGGAGTTGAGGTCTGCAAATCTGCAACAACCAAAGTATGATAAAGACATCCTAATAAACAACCTCGCAAAACCTAGTTGAAGCCATAGGAAAATAAGGGTCACAGAAAGACGAAGAAGGACACTGGAAAGTGGTGCAAATTCCACAAAATCCCCTGTAACAATACTGATGAATGTCGCTTAAAATAGTTAATAGTGTTTGAGATCAAAGATAAGGAGCCGAACCTCGATTCAGAGCCTGATTCAGAAAATAATGGGAGAAGACATATCATCGACGCAGACCCCACTGATACTGCCACGTCTGCAACAATTCAACTAGAAGAACCAATAGATCCTGAAGAGGGGGCCTCTTCCATTCACAAATGTGGGTGAAGGGGACCCCACTACATTTCATTGTTGACAGTGGAAGCCAAGAGAACCTCATCTCAACATAGGTCATCAAACAATTGGGATTATCAACAACACCACACCCATGTCCATACAATATCAGGTGGCTTCGCTAGGGACGAGATCTATGTGTCAACCAACAGTGTCAATTTTCATACAACATCCAACCCTTCAAGGATGAGGTATTATGTGATGTTTCCCCACTGGATTTATGTGATGTTCTTTTGGGCCAACCATATATGTGGTAGAACCATGCTATTTATGAGTCTTGACCCTGTAGTGTCATTATTACTATGAGGTGTCATCTCTACAGGATAGCAGAGGTAGTTAAAACTACTGTCCCATCTCAACAGTGTCGCAAGGTAGTATCTCATACTACAAAATTCAGCTTCTTCACAGTCTGTTCAAAAGGTGAACATAAGAACACTGCAACCACTGTAGCCTCAATCCAAGCACCTTCTATCTAGCAGAAGCAGGTTGATATTATTAAAGAAAAGCACAAGTATTTCGTCTGCACACAGTCATATCATGTATCCATATTGGTTCAAAAGTTCTAATCCTTCCATCCACAGGTTCGTGACAACCTTCAACAAGCTAATCAACACAACTTCTCCAGTAAGGCAAGCATCTCATCAAGATGCATATTCAACAAATGCTTTTCCCTCCCCCCCGGGCACTCAACACAATATATACCATTTCTTCCTAAGGAGGGAGGATTAATATAGGTGGATATCGTTTGCTACCCACCTATTCCAACTGGCTCAAAACAATTTTCTTCCAACTTACTATTTTTAGCACTTTTTCGGTTCCTAAACTTCGAGGGCCATTTTGAGGGCCTAAATGAATGTTTTTAGGGATAGAGCACCTCAATTATGGCCAAAGTCTCAAATTGAGCCCCTGAAATGAATATTCTCAACGATACCTTTCCAATAAGTTATCATGCGCCCCAAATGAAGATCGTATGCCAAAGTTACACCCCCGAGAAGTTGATACACCAACTACCCAAAATGGGGTCCACAAAATTGTTGGCTTTTCATCTTTTGGGGTTAGGGTTTTCGATTTTATTTATGATAAAAAGGCCTTTGGAGCCTCATTGTAAAATAATCTTCTTTTGAATGTGAGTATCCGTCACATCTCTTCTCAGAGATAAGATGCCACCATTCTAGCGAGTCTTTCACTCTGTATCTATACAATTTTGTACATTTCCCTCATTAATAGAAATTGTGTATTACTGTATATCTATGCCTCTTGTTATATATCTGATATATCTTTGTCATGTTATTTTCTCTCTTTCAATATCTTTTTATATTTCTATGTTATATCTCCACTCTTATTTTGTGTTGAAAATAATCTGGATCAAAGTTGAGGGTTACACTCTTACCAGAAGAGAATGATCTATGGGATATTTTCGAGGATGTTGTGACTACGCTTACAAATATGCAGTAGTTGGTAGATGAAAACAAGAGGGAAGTGAAGGAAAAGTGTATGATATTGAATTCCATAAAGGATCATCTAATCCCTCATGTATCTGAGAAGAATATAATGAAGGAGATGCTTGATGCCTTGGTTAGTCTCTACCAAAGTCAGAACATAAACATAAAGGTGATATTTCTAAACAAACGCAGATCCATAGTGATGACAAGATTATACAAAATCACCAACTACCTTATGGACATCACATAGATTTATGATCAACTTGTAGCAGTTGAGGAGAAGTTTGAAGATGTAAATCTAGTGAACATGACACCAAATGGATTCCCAACTTCATGAGAATCATTTGTCAAAGGTATTTGTTCTATGGAGAGCCTTCCTAAATTTGAGAGGATTTGGTATGAATGTATCCAGGAGGAGACTCGAATGAGGTTTAAGTCCAACAAGAAGGACGACGATGAAAAAATATCTCTATTTGGTTAGTCAAATAAGGGAAGAGGTAAAGGACCCATGAAGGGTAAGGGAAAGGGTGAGGAGTCAAACTCGCATATAGGAAAGAAGGACTAGAGTAAAATCAAATTCATCCTTTGACATAGGAATGGTCATTATGCATCATAGTGTCTAGAGAAAAACGAGGGTAAAGGGAAGAAACATTAGAAGTAGGTAGTTGCCTCTACATAAATTCAAATGAATGAGTTTTCTTCCAAGTTTGAGAAGCATTTATTGTTGGTATCTTGCATTTATATTGATGTGATTCTGAGAAACAGATGGTATGTGGATAGTGGGGCATCTCGACATATGACATTATCCTGATAATTGTTTTCTAGTATAAAAAAGAATGACTCATGAGTATCGGTTGAGCTTGGTGATGGTGCCAAGTACCTGGAGTTGGTACTATTTCTTTCTAGTTCAAGTCAGGTAATTCTTTAGATTTTTAAGATGTCTTGTTTGTACTAGGTCTCAAGAAGATTTTTCTTTCAGTTTTGGTTATGGAAGATAACAGATTTGCAGTTTAGTTCAAGAACCAACAAATATTCATTAGAATTAACAAATCTATCCTAGATACAACTGAGGTAATAAGGTTAGAGAAGGTAATTTGTATAGGTTGTAGGGTGAACCTATTTGAGCCTTGGTGCATGATATTGAAAAATTGTGTGAGTTGTGGCACAAGAGAATGGTGTACTTGCATCACAAGGAATTTCCTATTCCAAGGGAGAGAGTAAAAGGTATTCTTGTAACATCCCGCTCTGGCGCACTGAGAAAACTTATTTTTGAGGACACTTGCTCGCAAGTGATCTGGACTTTTATGATGTTAGACCATTTATACTTGATTATGATGCGATTGACAGATGACATGATGTGCTACTATTTGATGTAGACAGGTGCTATTGACTTAGTTTTATTGAGTGTGCAGGGTTTTTGACCTTGAGGATGCAGAGGCATCGGTGGAACCCCCTTGGACTCTGGACTGAGTCAGGGAGTGTGCTTTTATGTTGATATATTTACTATGATGTTTCATTGATTTGAGGATTTGATGTTGACATTTCTGACATGATTGTTGATGATGCAGGTTGGCGATAGCTTGCCGACCAGACTCACATATGGAGTAAAGGGGCCACACACAATTTGCAGAGAGGTTGAGGGAGAGGGGTGGACAACATCCCTGCCACCGCCTACTAGCACTCTCGTCGTGGCTCGAACTGTAGGTTAACAATTACCAAGTTCGAGAGGATCCACGATGCCGTGAGGGCAGACTGTGACAGTCACTCACGATGATTCTAAGGGGTGCGCAATAAGGCGGGGGCCTTATTCCTTAGAACCCTTAGTCTCCCACAAGTTCACCTGGTGGAGTGTTGACTCCAGGGGTTATAGATGTCTACCAATCAGTTCAGTTGGCGAGTGACACCCTTGGAGCACGTGGTGCATTCTGAAGGGCACGTCGCACAAAAGAAACTCAGTTGGCGAGTGGCACCCTTGGAGCACGTGGTGCATCCTGAAGGGCACGTCACAATAATGTTGGATGAAGGAGTCAGCCTAAATAACCCTAAGACATCAACACCTGAATAAATCCTTAAACAATTCCCCTAACCAGGCGTCGCCCGTTCAAAATGTGAGACCTATGTAAAAAAAAAAACATAATTCACGAATATACATTAAATATTCATTACCCCTATGATTTGCAACCTCCACCTAATCCAAGGAGTTTCCTTCCTTAATTAAATACATAAAACAATTCCTCTGTTAATCGAATTCATAAAGTAATTCCTTCCTTA
>SNQJ01S0027140.1:42106-62471 GCA_010110895.2 Picea sitchensis
ACCCTTTTTGAGTTTTCAAAAAAAAATAATAAAAAGAAAATAAATCAATAAAAGGGGGGGAAAACTTAAAAGAAATATGAGTTAGGGTTTGGAGGAAAAACCTAAAACAAAATGTGAATAGGTCAAAAAGGAGGAGGATAAAAGAAAGGGGATGGGAGGAAAATGGGGGATTTCAACTATTAGGTATTGTTATGCTGCCAGACTGGAGACGGGATTGATTGCTTATAGGAGTTGGGGATTTTCTCAGCTGACTTGAGTGGTAGCTCAACCTTGGAGGCGAGCTGGGAAGCTAGGCTACTGTCTGGATTGTGTGTGGCCCCTTGCGGCTCGGGGGGCTGAGGGGGAAGTAGAGTACCCCTAGCGTTTGGCTGGGAGGTACCGGTGAGTCCTCTACGGTCGGAAAGAAACAAGGCAACGGAGTAGCGAGGAGCACCGGAGTTCATTGCGGCAAGCAACAAGGCAACGGTATGCTCATGTACTTAGTAGAGTAGAGTGCTTAGTTATTCACTGCTGAGATTATGATTGTATGGATGTAAAATGTCTTTTCCTCGTCCCTTAAACTCTGAAGATTCTCGTTTGTATAATTAGTTCAGTTTTAGGGTTTGGTAAATGGTTGGGGTGTATGGCTATTTCGTTTTCGTTGTATATGGTCCAACTATTCGTTTTCATTGTCTTCCATATGCGTTGCATTTTGTATTCTACGGGCGTTGCATTTATATACACCTGGGCGTGTTTTCTTTTCAGTAGATTTGCTCCTTTTTACCTTGGGCGATTTTATATACACCTGGGCATGTTTTCTTTTCAATAGATTTGCTCCTTTTTAACTTGGGCGATTTTATATACACCTGGGCGTGTTTTCTTTTCAGTAGATTTGCTCCTTTTTACCTTGGGCGATTTTATATACACCTGGGTGTGTTTTCTTTTCAGTAGATTTTCTCCTTTTTACCTTGGGCGATTTTATATACACCTGGGCGTGTTTTCTTTTCAGTAGATTTGCTCCTTTTTACCTTGGGCGATTTTATATACACCTGAGCGTGTTTTCTCTTCAGTAGATTTGCTCCTTTTTACCTTGGGCGATTTTATATATACAGTGGGCGTGATTTTTCAGTAGGTTTTCTCCTTTTTCATTGGGCGTTTTTATATATATAGTGGGCATTTTATTTTAAGGCTGGGCGTCTCCATTGTGTCCTGGGTCATACATCCCCGCATTCATTGTGAAAGGAATGTTCCTCTGCGTTTTCTTAGTTACTGTGGACGTTTCGCTTTTTTTTTTTTGGGGCATTCCGTTTCCCAGTTACTGTCATTTCGTTTTATGGGGTACTGTGTGCGTTTTTATTTCTTCCATGAATTGCTGGGTGTGTTTTAATCCGTTTTATAAATGCCGGTGTGCATTGTATATCGAGGGGCCTCTATCTACTACTCTGTGCATTCATTGGTGTGAGCGTTCCCTTTTTACAGTTAAATAAAATAAAAACTGGTAGACTTCTTGTTTCAACGACGTTACATATGCTCTAAAGAATCATTTCCTTTACACTTGAATTCGTAAGATGAAATACCATACATTCTGTTTTTCAACCACAAGAGCGATGTGCCATATAAAATAGTTTATGAATGGTCTGTTATCTAAAAACAAAAATAAATTACCACAACCTTTACCTGAAATTCATTTAATCTTCGTTGTGCTAAGTAGTCATTGTTAGCTATTATTTGAAATATAATCTGAAGTGAACTGTAGGATTATTTTTCCTGTATGCTGGGTTATAACTTATCAAATTCTGGAGTTGTTTGAGTTTAAACACAAACTGTACAATGAAAGGCTTTAATGAATTATTTTGCATCTACTTAACACCATACATCTCTGTCTTTGCATGCTGATTTCAAAGCTGTATATGTTGGTTGACATCTTGACAAATATTTTCATCCGGACTCCAGATTGTAACCATGGTTTTTTACACCAGCAATACTAGGAAATCCTACAGCCTGGTATTTGTGGCATATGCGTTGGAAAAGTTACCATTTTCTGGTTGAAACATCTTTTTATTTGACGAAATTGACACACAACTCTKAGAGAATGTTGTATAATGTATAKKKARMTCTGGATAGATCCTTAGTTCCCTATCTGTATGTTGAGATTCCAGTATTGGGAGAGTGCCTTGTTTGTTATGTCTTGGGAGTTTATATCCAAAAGAGCCCTCTTCTATATCTATACCAGTAGTCAGAGTTTACCTTGAAAACAAACTTGCGAGCAATTTCCACATGAAAGAGCCCTTGGCTGATCCAAAACTTTGAAATGCATTGGACAACGTTGGACCCCGAATCCTTCATTGGTCTGCGGACCCTTGCCTGGCATTTCCTTTTTGCAGCGACAGATGAAGGGTTGACGGATTGGTATGTGCTCGTGCTAGTGGTCCGAGACAACCCTCCTTCCTTGACAACACGCAGTCTGTCTTAAACCCAATTTAACTCGATGGCGTGGACAAACCCTAATATGGTTGTTAATCGATAAACCCAATGCTGCAACAAGTGTATGGTAGTGTTAATTTTTATATGGTCATTTTTAAACTTTGAGATTTTTAAGTATTGCCCTTTTTATATTGTTAATTTTAAATATCGACCTCTTTAAATATTGATTTTGGAGTATGGATCACTTTAATTACAGTTAATGTTATGTGCTGTCATATTCGAATACAAGGTTGCATGGTTATTTCCATTGAGATGTTATTCATAATATGCAGTCATTTTTATACATTGACCTTAGGATAAGGGTGCTGTCATATTTGGAAATGAGATTATATGGTTATTTTCATATATGATGTTATTCACAATGTGCTGTCATTTTTATATATTGACCTTAGGATAAGGGTGTTGTCATATTGAATATGATGTTATATGGTTATTTTTATATAGGATGTTATTATAATATGTTGTCACTTTTATACATTGACCTTAGGATAAAGGTTTTACTCTTTTATTTTATTTTTTTAAGAAAAGAGTATTCCTTTATTTAATTATTTGAGAAGGGTTTTATTCCCTTACTTAATTATTAAAGAAAAGATGTATTCCTTATTTTAAGAGGGGATGGGTTCCTTGATCTATTTATTTAAGGAAATGATGTACTCTTTTAGCTATTCATGTAAGAAGGGATTTATTATTTCACTAATTCATTTAAAGGAGAGATTTATTCTTTTGTATTTATCTAAAGAAGGGATATATTCTTTTTATGCATTTATTAAGGATGGGTTTGTTAAGTTATTATGACTTGGTATCTTGTTTCCTCAAGTTGTTAAAACCCTTAATGTTGATCGATTCTTAATGCTAATTTAAGGTGTACATATCGACTTATTGAGTTTAAAATGCTTTCAATACTAACCTAAAGTTGTAATCGACAATTTGGTTTATGACCCGCCTTCAGGAGGTAAACCTACAATAAACCTAGACCGGTTCAGTGAAAGGTATTTAGCATCCTTTTAGATCTTAGATATTGACCTTTAGCCAGGATTACTGGTTGGGTAGTGGATGAGGTTGTATTTAGCTTACGCTTTCCTATGTGGATTGTTGTTCTTTAACCCTTATTGTACTTGGTTGTAATCAATCCCTTGTTGTCCTGCTTGTGTCGGGAGTGATCTAGACACCTCCTGGTGAGCCTTAGTATATATATCTATGTGTTTTTCTGTGTCAAGAATCCAGTGCCGTATCAAGAGTCTTGGGCCCTTTAAAGGCAGGGTTTCCACTCTTGCGACACACCTGAGGGGATTACTAGTTTCTGCCTGAGTAGTCGGCCAAGAGCCTATCTGACCTCCTCTCTCTCCGGAGAAGAGGACTAAGATTAAACACCCTGCTTTCCTGTGCAGAAATAGTAAAACCTACTACCATGGATTCTACCTTCTATGTTCATACGATACCTAACCCAGTATGTCGTTTATTGTTGAAGGTATTGTGGGGCGCCTTTGTCTTGGGTAGTATTTGCTTGCAGTTACTGTTGTGCGCCTTGCGTCTTCTTGTTGTGATCATCGTGGTTGCGTCTTGTTAGTCATCAGGTGGCGACGTAGAGTCCGGTGTGTCTGTCTCCCCTCCTACACGCGCGCACACACTTTTAAAACAAACAAAAAAAAATTGCACATGTTATCAGCGTGGTTGTCGTAACAATAGGGTTGTTACAATTCTAGAGTTCAATATTGAACAATATGGTGTATTTAGAAGGTGCACACTTGGAAAGAATGCCAAGGTTTATTTCCCAAGCAGTGAGCATAGGTCTAAGGGGATTCTTCATCTAGTACAATCAGATGTTTGTGGTTTAATGTTAATGGAGTCAATAATGGGGAGAATGTATTATGTTTCCTTTATTGATGATTTCTCTCACAAGACTTGGATGTACTTATTAAATACCAAGGATGAGGTATTTATTAGGTTTAAGGAGTTAATATATTTAGTTGAAAACCAAATACAAAAGAATATCAAAGTCTTGAGATAGGAAAATGGGGGTAAGCATACCTCCAATGACTTTGAGGGTTTCTGGAAGGAGGAAATAATCAAGAGGGAGATGATGGTTATGTACAACCCACAATAGAATGGGGTTGTAGAATGGAAGAATCAATCCATCATAGGGGTTTCTAAGGCCATGATACATGAATAGGACTTGTTGATGTTTCATTGAGCAGAGGTTTGCAACACAATAGTATACATATAAAATCAACGTCCTCAGAGGATCTTGGAGGATAAGACACTAGAGTGGTAATTCACTAGTGTGAAGTTATAGGTGATTTATTTTTGCATCTTTGGTTGTCAAATTTATATCCATGTACTCATAGAGGAGAGGACGAAGTTGGATCCCTCTAGCAGGAAGGGTTTGTTTGTGGGTTACAATGATACTTTAAAGGATTACATGGTCTTTATTTCAGAGTAGAGGAAGAAAGTAGTGAACTGAGATGTAAATTTTGGGGAATACTTTGCATCCAAGAAGTCCCATTAGCCTATTCCATTGACATAGGATGAGGAGAAGGAAGTTTTGAAGGTTTATCTAGGGTGACTAGTGATTTCCATATTTCTCCCATGGGCTAATTTTCCATGCTTTTTATAAAAAAAGGATTCACCAATTTCCATTTGTTCTAAAAGTGATTCACCCAAATTCTACAGAATAAAATAATTTTACATTAAAAATATCCCAAATTTTATAAAACAATATATAAAATCCTTATAAATTTGAATATTTTTACAAAAATATCGCCAAATTTGTTATAGTTTACATATTAAGGACTAGTAAGATTCACCAAGGTTTCTACATTTTGAGATAAAATTCCATGATTAAAATTATCCCTTCTTTAGGGAAGCTCTGTTCAAATTCTTGAAGTCTATACATAGTCTTATCTTGCCATTTTTCTTTTTGATAGACACCATATTTTCAAACCACTCTGAATATCTGACAGAGATGATGATTTGGCATCACACAGTTTGTACCAAAGGGTGCAACATGGGTTTAATTTATCTATGATTCTTCATGAAAGGTTGCATATCTTCCTTCAAAGGAATTTGGTGTTGAAAAATGGCAGGGTCATAAGTCTTAAGATCTCCATACCTTCATGTAAATACATCTTCAAAATCTTTAAACAATTGAAGGTACTGATCTATTTCTTCCAAGGATAGAGTCCTTGATAATTTGATAAATTTGGGGTCATATTTTGTGCCCAGGTTGAAATCATCCACTTTTTATGGTTTTCATTTCATGGATGGTTTCAAAGATACATCATTTTAGTTGAAAATCCTCTCCAATGAAACTAGCCCTCTGAAATGAATTTTTTTTTGAGTTGGGTAATATGCCTTCCTCCAAACATTTCAAGTTGTGATTGATCTTAAAAATAATTAGTTTCTATCTCCATATTGTCTCCATATTAATTTGAATCTATATTCAAATTCAAATATTCATCTATAATATTTAGAAATATCTTAATATATTTTTTTTCTTCAAAAACCTGCCACTGTTTTATGTTATCGGGTATGGCGACTTTGGGCATGACCTGAATGGAATAAGAGAGATGATCAAAATCAAGTGGTTTGAAATTTTCAATAGACTAGGCCAAGCTATTATTTCTCTAATTTCTTTCCCAGGGGGTTGTGGTGATGCCAATAGCCTTGAAATTTTTTCTAGTATGTTCCAGGAAACATGTTTATATTTCCTTAGCAATGGATGCTTATCCTAGAATCTATTTCATACTTGAATTATGATCAAAGTAGAGTCCCCAGATATCTTGAGTTGTTTTAATCACATCTTCCTTTATATCTCTAACCCCAATGTTAGTGATTTGTACTTTGCTATATTGTTTGTACATTCAAATTCCATCTTGAAGTCAAGTGGGAATTCTCTCCCTTCATGTGAGATCAACAAGACACTTTCCCTATTGCCTTATTTATTACATGCACCATCAAATTGTAATGTCCACAATTTTGAAGAATTGGGACTTTCCCCTTCACACATGAAAGGTATACAATAATAATCAGCCGTGGGTTCATGGTTGAGCATGAAATTCCCAATATTATCTATGGTGTAGGAAGGGAAATTGGTATGGTTTTCAAGATCACTGATCACATAAGTCATCTTGGGTTCCCTATATACTCTGTAGGTTTCCCATCCCAAATAGGGGTGGTGGCATAAGACAAGTCAAATTGGATCTTTACCCCCATGAAAGTTCCCTAATGTATAGAAAATAGTATACCATAGTTGGGGGGAACATCTACGATCACCACATCCGTTATCACAAACTTCCTAGGGATCTATACCATTCTTACCACCAAATATTTGATATGTTGAGAATTATAGCTCAGTCAGTAACTTCCACACAAGTTCTATGTGAACGTATGATAAGTAGTTTGAGATGTTTTCAAAAAGTAAATTCTATTTTGTAATTCACTTTAGTTAAAAAGTGAAAGTATTATTTTTAGCAGTTGAGTCTAAAAAGTGTGTTTCATGTATGCATGACTTAGACTAGGAGAAATATTAGAAATAGATTAGGGTTTTGGTCTCATCTAAAAGTATAAATATAGAAGGATTAGACACATGGAAAATTGAGCAGGTTCAACAATTGAGAGAGAGAGAGAAACCAATAGGAGATAGTCATTTCAGGGCAACATGTACATGATGTACAACTATCCGTACAGTCGTCCAAACGTCCATACAATATTTTGGACAAGACTATACATATCCATACAGTCATAAAGACATAGTCCATACTGGTAGTACATTCCGTACAGTCAGACTATGCAGCCGTAGAACAAGTTGTACTTCTTAGGCAAGGATTTTGCTCAGTTCGAGGTGATTTTGGTAACCGTGTAGCTACTGGTTTTTTTTGTGGCTTTTGGAGGTTTCCTTGTTAGTTTTTTGAATGAATGAAAAAATGCGTTTGAAGGATTAATTACCTGTGTATGTGTGAAATTGATTTTATGATTTCAACATTAATTAAATTAAACATTTGCTTGTGTAATTGAGATCATAAGGAGTTTAGTTAGCTAGGTTTGGAATTTTTACATAGTATCAGAGCTAGATATTTGATTGATATTCCTAGGGATTTGTAGCAATAAATCTATTGTAGGGAAGAAAGACCAATAGTTATAGGTTTTCAATGTTTCATTTTCAGATTTGGGAGTTTGTACAGTAGATATCAAATATGACATCAATGAGTTTTATGTTTGAGGATTGATTGGATGGTGCCTCAAATTTATTATAATGGAAGTTGAGGGTTGCACTCTTACCATAAGAGAATGATCTTTGGGATATTATTGAGGATGTTGTGACTCCACTTACAAATCTGAAGTAGTTTGTATATCAAAAAAAGAGGGAAGTGAAGGGAAATAAGATAATATTGAATGCCATAAAGGATCATCTAATCCCTTATGTATCCGAGAAGAAGAAAATGAAGGAGATGTTCGATGCCTTGGTTAGTTTCTACCAAATTCATAACATAAACATAAAGGTGATATTGTGTAACAAATTCAGATCCATAGTGATGACCAGATTAGACACAATCACTAGCTACCTTATGGAGATTACATATATTTATGATCAACTTGTAGGAGTTGAGGAAAAGGTTAAAGATGCAGATCTAGTGAATATGACACCCAATTGATTTCCAACTTCATGAGAATCATTTTTCAAAGGTATTTGTGCTATGGAGAACCTTCCTAAATTTGAGAGGATTTGGTATGAATGTATCCAAGAGGAGAATCAAATGAAGTTTAAGTCCAACAAGAAGGATGGTGATGAAAAAATATCTCTATTTGTTAATTCAAATAAGGGTAGAGGTAAAGGACCCATCAAGGGAAAGGGAAAGAGTGAGGAGTCAACCTCACAGATAGGAAAGAAGACTAGAGTAAAATTAAATTCTTCCTTTGACATAAGAATGGTCATTATGCATCATAGTGTCTAGAGAAAAAAAAGGGTAAAGGGAAGAAACATTAGAAGTAGATAGTTGCCTCTACATAAATTCAAATGAATGCGTTTGTTGCCAAGTTTGAGAAGGAATTCTTGTTGGTATATTGCATTTCTACCGACGTGATTCTAAGAAACTCATGGTATGTGGATAATGGGACATCTCGACATATGACATTAGCCCGATAATTGTTTTCTAATATAAATAATAAGGAATCAAGAGTATCATTTGATCTTGGTGATGGTTCCAAGTACCTAGAGTTGGTACTATTCCCTTCTATTTCAAGTCAAGTAATTCTTTATATTTTGACGATGTCTTGTTTGTATTAGGTCTCAGGAAGAATTTTATTTCAGTTTTGGTTATGTAAGATAAGGTATTTATAGTGTAGTTCAAGAACCATCAAGTCTTCATTAGAATGAAGGAATATATCCCAAATACAATTGAGGTAATAGGGTTAGACAAGGTAATTTATATATTTTGTAGGGTGAACTTGTTTGAGCCTTTGTGCATGATATTGAAAAATTGTGTGAGTTGTGGCACAAGAGGATGGTGTACCTACATATGGAATTGTGTATTCTGAGGGAGATAGTAAAAGGTCTTCTAGAATTCAATATTGAACAACATGGTGTATGTAGAGGGTGCACACTTGGAAAACATGCCAAGGTTTCTTTCCCAACCTGTGAGCATAGGTCTAAGGGGATTCTAGATAAAGTATATTCATATGTTTGTGGTTCAATGTTAGTGGCGTCAATAATGGGGAGCATGTATTATGTTTACTTTATTGATGATTTATGTCACAAGAATTGGATATACTTATTAAATACCAAGGATGAGGTCTTTAGCAGGTTTCAGGAGTTCAAATATTTATTTAAAAACCAAATAGGAAATAATATCAAAGTATTGAGATAGGACAATGGGGGTGAGTATATATCCAAGGATTTTGAGGGGTTATGTAAGGATGAAATAATCAAGAGGGATATGATGGTTATGTACAACCCACAATAGAATGGAGTTGTAGAGTGGAAGAATAAATCCATCATAGGGGTTGATAAGGTCATGATACATGACCAAGAATTGTTGATGTTTCTTTGAGCAGAGGCATGCAACACAATAGTATACATCTACAATCAGTGTCCTCACAGGATCTTAGAGGATAAGACACTAGAAGAGGAAAACACTGATGTGAAGTTATAGGTGAATTATTTTCACATATTTGGTTGTCCAATTTATATCCATGTACTCATAGAGAAGAGGACCACGTTGGATCCCTCTAGAAGGAAGGGTTTATTTGCGGGTTATAATGAGACTTTAAAGGCTTACATGGTCTTTATTCTAGAGCAGAGGAAGAACGTACTGAGCTGTGATATAAATATTTGGGAATAATTTGCATCCAGGAAGTCCCATGAGCCTATTCTAGTGACATAGGATGAGGAGAAGGAATCTTTGAAGGTTTATCTAGGGTCACCAGTGATTTCCATGGAAGTACCACAACCTTCAGGTGAACCTGGGGACACAAGAGCCCCTTCCACTTTTGTCAAGATACCTTGAGGGTTTAGTTAGACATTGAGCAATTCTCAAGAACATTTTAAGACTCCTAAGAGTGCATTAAGAGAGAGAATACCTTTGAAGAAGTTTCTAGACTATATGGAATTGATGAGTAGCATTCTATATTCCAATCTTTCCAGTTTTAGAGATGGAGCAAGCCAACATGTAGGATGAGATGCCATGATGGAGGACACCTATACAATGAACAATAATGATTTGTGCATAGTTCTAAGGCCATAAGGGAAGTAGGTTTTGATTTTTAGGTGGCTCCATAATATCAATGTTGCATATGGAAATATTGAGAAGTTCAAAGTGAGGTTTGTTGCGAGAGGGTTATCCTAGAGAGAGGGAGTGGACTGTGAGGCCAAATTTTCTCCAATATCTAAGTACAATTCCATTAGAGTATTTATGTACCTAGTTTCATTTATGGGATGGAGAAAACATTAGATGTATGTAAAGATAAAAATCCTTAATGGGATCATTAAGGAAGAAGTGTATATAGAGCAGCCTCAGGGATTTAAGATAAGTGGGAAGGAGTCCCATGTGTGCATGCTTAAGAAATCCTTGTATCGACACAATAAGGAACTAAGAGAATGGCAATCCAAGATCTATGGATATTTGAAAAGTATGGGATTCATCAAAAGTGAAGCATATTCTAACTTATATTACATAATTGTTCAAACTGATCTACTCATTTTGGTGTTGTATGTAGATGACTTGTTTTTGATAGGTGAAAAGAAGCTCATTGAATGGTGGAAAGAAAACATGATAGCTAAGTTTGAGATGAAGTAAATTGACATGATGAATTACTTCTTGGGTTTGGAGGTTTGGCAAAGATCATGGGAGATTTTATTTCTGTAGGGTAAGTATGCAGTTAATATTTTGAAGAGGTTTTGGATGGAGGACTACAAACCTATGGCCACACCTATGATCACCAATTTGAAGAAGGTGAAAAATTTATATTCATAGTTGGTGGATCCCATGTTGTCTAGGAAATTGATAGGTTCTTTAATATATTTGGTCAACACTAGGTCAGATATATGTTTTACAATGAACACCTTGAGTCAGTTCACCGTGGATCCAAGGAAAAAGAATTGGGCCACAAAAAACTTGTGCTTAGGTATTTGAGGGACATAGTGGAGTATGGTCTAATATTTTTGGAGATGGTGAAGTGATGTTGCATGGGTATTCAAATTTAGATTGGGAAGGAAGTGAAACATACAGGAAGAGCACCTCAAGATTATGCTTTAGCTTTGGATCAACGATGATATTCTGGTTTAGTAGGAAGAATACTTCCATAGCACTTGGCTCAATAGAGGCAGAGAACATGAAATCCAATTATACTAGTTGTGAGGCCATTTGTCTTTGAAATTTACTTGGAGATTTGTTTGACTGGGAATTTGAACCTATAGTGATTTATTGTGATAATCACAATTGTATCAAAGTCTCTGAGAGTCTAGCATTTCATGATAGGTCCAAACATATAGAGATCATATATCACTTCATATCATACAAGGTTTAGAAGGGAGTAGTGAAGCTTAGTATATTCCCACAGATTGGTAGGAAACTGATATTCTGACCATGCCCTTGGAAAAAGGGAAGTTTGAGGCATTTAATGGTCTGAATCTAAAAGGGAGTGTTGAGAATTATAGCTCGGGAAGGAACTTCCACACAATTTCCTTGTGAATGTGCGAGAAGTAGTTCACGATATTTTCGAAAAGTAATTCTATTTTTAAAAATTAAATTCTTTTTTGTAATTCACTTTAGTTAAAAAGCGAAAGCTTTATTTTTAGCATTTGAGTCTAAAAAGTGTATTTCATGCATGCGTGACTTAGACTAGGAGTAATCTCAAAAAAAAATTAGGGTTTTCGTCTTAGCTAAAAGCATAAAGATAGGATAAGATAGAAGTCTTAGAAACAGATGAACAGTTGAGTAGTTTGAGAGAGAGAGAGAGAGAGAGAGAGAGAGAGAGACTAGCAAGAAATAGGAATTTCAAGGTAGCGTGTATAGATCATACAACGATTTGTACAGTTTCGTATAGAGTACCAAACAATTACATGGAGTTGTATTGAAGTATTTATAATGGTATGGATCTGTATAGTTGCATGGATAGAAGTTGTATAGTCGCTCATACATTGCGTATAGTCAGAGTGTTGATCTAGGAGGATCCAAAATGCTCAAAGAGATCGAGGAGGATAAAAAAATGACAAAAAAATTTGATCATATCAAATGCTATTGAAAATGGATTCATTTACATAGAGCTCAACGATAGCTTTCCAATGGTGTGTGAATCACCTCAAACAAATGTCATATGAAAAAGTTATGGTCATTTGAAGTTTTCAAGAAAATAGAGAAAAAGTCAAACATGGCGTGCCACATGGAAAGACCATAGGCTTCCACGTGCCATCCATACTGGTGTCAGGATGATGTTAGTAAGATAATTTGGTAGCATGAGAGGATGCCACGTGTCACTCAAATTTGGCATTTTTGGGGTCAGGTTGGATGACGTATGGATGATGTGGTAGGTATAGTTGGAAGTGATGTGGAAATATCCATATAGGTAGGTGGCAGATGATGTGGCAGGAGATTGGCGTAGGAAATAGGTGGACCAACCAGAGAGTGCCACATGTCACTCTTTGATTGGCCAATAATAGCTATGGGAGAATCAAAATGGTTGGGTGGAATGGGAATCAAACCCATGACCTCTAGGAGAATATTCCAAAGAATTAAGTATAAACTCCTACCAATGTATCACATGAAGCTCTTGTTATAAAAAACAAACAAATTATATTAAAAGGTTTTGTTAAGCAAACCAGGAATATAGGGGGGCCGGTTAGGCTGACTTATCCTATATAAACCTAGCTTCAGATCACTATACGAGACATGGAGGTGTGTTCCAAGACACTCGAATTCATGCCAAGAGTGCCCTTCATAGAATTTCATGCATTTTTTTCCTCGTTTTGCATGCAAGAGGTGTTCCTATCCTCGATTTGTATCATTTTCTGTGCTATTGAGTTCTTTGAGAGGAGTATAGAGTGTTTATAGTCAGTTTTCTCAGAATTTTGAGAGGAATATGATGGTGATGTTGTTTCTGTGTAAAATAGATGTGTATCAAATTCTTAGTACAATTTTTCATGTATGAGACCCATAGTCTCGTTATGCGTGAAAAAGGATGTCTTTAACCACATGTTCAGAACATAGTCAAGTTTATACTCATTCTTCTCAGAATTTCATGAGAATGTAGTGGTAACCTCTGTTTCTAGGTTGGAGTAGCAGACTTAAAAGGTGTCTTAAATTTTTTGGCATTTGTAAGTCTAGTATTATAATTTTGGCATTTGAGAATTAATTGAGTGGTATCATTGTTTGAAAAGGGATCCAAAGACGTAGCATCGTTAAAAAATTGTTTATGTGGCATTTGAATTATTGTTGATCTTATTTTACTTTAGTTCAACATTCTTATTTCCAAAAATCATTATCATTTCATGAAGTTTATGGATAAATAAGCATTTTCACATGATATTTTTGCAAATAGTCAAGTCAATCTTCATTTCCGAATCTAGTAGGATGTTTAGTGTCTACTTATGAACTAATTGACATCTAAGTATTTCGGGCTAAATTGGAATCAAATTTTAATTGGTATCACGTGAAGGATGTTGGTATCAAAACTCGTTTGATATTTTCAGATCTTGTGGTATCAGAGTTGGTTTGACATGTATTTGCAAGTGAATTCTTACGAGGTCCAAAACTCAAGCTTGGTGAAGGATCATTTGAAGAGTACATTCATGATATTGGTTCAAGGCATGCATTTATAAATAAAGAAATGGATTCAACAAAAGACGAGGATTCTTCTTATCCAAATACTTTTGGTACTGATGAAACATTATTTTCTGCGTTCATGGCAATGAAGGCCATGGTGGAATAAATGTATGAATATCAAAAGAAGGCCAAGAGAACTGGTGGTAAAATAAAAGGAAATGCACATAACTTCGAGAAACAGTTGAAGAAGCCGCATAACTTCCAAAATCATTCGAAGGGAAAAGAAGAAGAAAATCCTACATGCTCTCATTGCAAGAAGAAAGGACACGATGAGACAACATGTTGGAAGTTGCATCCATATAGGCTACCAAACAAGTTCAAGGACAAGGGTAAACATAAGGCCACAACCATAGTTCAAGATCTTGGATCAGATTCTAAATTTATAGCTATGGGCGTTAAAGGTATATTTTCAGTTGCTAGTTCTAGTTCACATACTTCTTCAATGGGTAATCGAATCCCCGATGGAAGGAAAATAAAAGAATTTTTTCATTTACAGTTTCTCTCAAAGCACACTAAGATTGATACACTTTTTGATAGTGGATCACAAGTAAATATTATTTCAGAGAAAGTTGTTAAGAATTTGGGATTGAAAATTAGGCCTCATCCGAGACCGTATTTTTTGGGATGGATTTGTGATAATGCCCAATTACATGTAACTAGGAAATGCAAGTTACAGTTTGAGATCATATCCAATTTCATTGATGACGTAGAGTTAGACGTGGTTCCATTTGACATTTGTGGGATGGTTTTGGGAAGTCCATACTTGTATGACAGGAAGGCCATTTTCTAGAGGGAATAGAACAAGTATCATTTTTTCAAGGATGAGATCGATTTCATTGTGATAGATCATCATATGAAGAGAAATTTGATAGTTCTCACTACAAGGCACGTGAAAATGCTATTTAATGCTAGTATTCAGGATCTAGATTTACAACCTACGGTTGAAAATAAAATAGGTCCTTTGGTTGATGTTTTTCCTATTAATAAGGGAAAATATGTTGATGGTTCATTCTCTTTCACATATGCATATTCAGTTTTGTTTTTCAGTTTATTACTAATCAATGGAATATGGTTAGCTACTGCAACAATGAATGGAAAAGTTTGAGAATTTAAGTGAATGGTTAACTTGGTTAACAACGTTGTTTTAGTCTTCATTATGGTTGTGATGAGTGAGGTGCTCATTATCCAAGAAATAAGGATGGATGACATTGGACAAGTGAGGTGGAATTATCCTCACTTCATTTCTGAATAATCCATACTTTTGGGGGTCCAAAAGTTATTCAAATTGAAGGTTTGATCGAAGAGGATCCAGAACGCTCAAAGAGATCTAGGAGGATTAAAAAAATGATCAAAATGATATCTTAAAGTATCTTGAAAATGACTTCATTGCGTATATCTCGTCAATAGATTTCCAATGATGCGTGAATTGCCTTAAACGAACGTTGTATGAAAAAGTTACAGTGGTTTGAAGTTTTCAAGAAAACATGGAAAAAGTCAAATAGGGGGTGCCACATGGCAATACCATGGGATGCCACATTCCATCCATACAAATGTCAGGATGACATCAACAAGATGATGTGGTAGCACGATAGGATGCCACGTGTCACTCTGACTTGACATTTTGGGGGTCTAGTTGGACCTATCCAGAAGTGACACGTGGTAGGTCATATGGATGATGTGACATTTGTATGTTGATGTGGTAGCTAGAATTGATAGTGACACAGAAGGATCCATACAAGAAGGTGGCAGATGACATGGTAGGAGGCTGATGCAAGAAACAGGTGGTCCAACCAAAAAGTGCCACATGACACTCTCTGATTGACCAATATTGGCTAAGGGAGACTCAAAATGGTTGGGTCGAATGGGAATCAAACCCATGACCTCTAGGAGAATATTCCATGAAATATTCCAAAGTATTAAATATAACCTCCCACCCATGAACCACATGCAACTCTTGTTACAAAAAAAATAATATTTATATTAAAAGGTTTTGTTAAGCAAACCAAGATTATAGATGGGTCGGTTAGGCCAATTTACCCTATATAATCCTATCTCTGAACCACTGTACGAGACATGGAGGTACATGCCAAGACATTGGAATTTGTGCCAAGAGTTCCTTGCATATAATTTCATGTAGAGTTTCCTCATTTTGCATGCAAGAGGTGTTCCTATCTTGGATTTGTCTCGATTTGTGTGCTATTGAGTTCTTTGAGAGGAGTATAGAGTGTTTATAGTCATTTTTCTTAGAAATTTGAGAGGAATCTAATGGTGATGTCGATTCTCTGTAAAATCGTTGTTTATGAAAGTCTTAGTCCAATTTGTCTTGTATGAGACCCATAGTCTCGTTATGCGTGCAAAAGGGGGTCTTTAAGCACCCGTTCAGAACATAGTCAAGTTTATACTCATTCTTATCAGAATTTCATGAGGAATTCAATTGTAACCTCTATTTTTTGATTTGGAGTAATAGAGTTAAAGAGTGTCTTAAACAATTTGGCATTTGTAAGTCCATTCATTGTAATTCTGGCATTTGAGCATTAATCAAGTGATCTCATTGTTTGAAAAGGGACCCATAGACGTAGCTCCATTAAAAAATTGTTTATGTGCCATTTCAATTATTGCTAATCTTATTTTACTTCAGTTCAACATTCTTATTTCTGCAAGTTATTATTAGTTAGTGAATTTTATGGATAAATAAGTGTTTTCACGTGATATTTTTGCAAATATTTAAGTCGATCTTCATTTATGAATCTGGTCGAATGTTTAGTGTCTTCTTATGAACTAATTGACATCTAAGGATTTTCGGGCTAAATTGGTATTAGATTTTTGTTGGTATGACGGGAAGGAAGTTGGTATCAAAACTCGTTTGATATTTTTAGATCATGTGGTATCAAAGCAGGTTTGATGTGTACTTGCAAGTGAATGCTTACGAGGAACAAAACTCAAGTTTGGTGAAGGATCATTTGAAGAGTACATTCATGATGTTAGTTTGAGGCGTGCATTTCTAAAGAAAGAAATGGATTCAACAAAATACGAGTATTCTTCTTATCAAAATCCTTTTGGTACTGAAGAGGCATTCTTTTCTGCGTTCATGGAAATGAAGACTATGGTGGAAGAAATGTTGAATATAAAAATAAGGCCAAGAGAAATGGTGATAAAAGAAAAGGAAATCCACATAACTTAGAAAAGCAGTTGAAGAATCCACATAAATTCAAGAAGCAATCGAAGCGAAAAGAAGAAGATAAGCCTACATGCTCTCATTGCAAGAAGAAAGGACATGAGGAGGCAACATGTTGGAAGTTGCATCCAGAGAGGCTACCAAATAAGTTCAAGGACAAGGGTAAACAAAAGGCCACAACCGTAGTTCAGGATCTTGGATCATATTCTAAAGTTACATCTATGGGCGTTAAAGGTATATTTTGAGTTGCTAGTTCTAGTTCACATACTTCTTCAATGGGTAATCTAATCCTCGATGGAAGGAAAATAAAATATTTTGTTCATTTATATTTTATCTCAAAGCACACTAAGATTGATACACTTTTTGATAGTGGATCACAAGTAAATCTTGTTTCATAGCAAGTTGTTAAGAATTTGGGATTGGAAACTAGGCCTCATCTAAGATTGTATCATTTGGGATGGATTTGTGATAATGCTCAACTATAGGTAACTAAGAAATGCAAGTTACATTATGATATCACATCCAATTTCATTGATGACGTAGAGTTAGACGTGGTTCCATTTGACATTTGCGGGATGGTTTTGGGAAGTCCATACTTCTATGACATGAAGGCCATTTTCTACAGGGAATAGAACAAGTATCATTTTTCAAGGATGAGATCTATTTCATTGTGAGAGCTCATTAGATGAAGAGAAATTTGACAATTGTCACTACAGGGCACGTGAAAATGCTAGTTAATGCTAGTATCTAGGATCTAGATTTACAACCTATGGTTGAAAATAAAATAGGTCCTTTGGTTGATGTTGTTCCTATTAAGAAGGGAAAATGTGTAGATGGTTCATTCTCTTTCACATATGTATATTCAGTTTTGTTGTTCAGTTTATTACTAATCAATGAAATATGGTTAGCTACTGCAACAATGAATGAAAAAGTTTGAGAATTTAAGCGAATGGTTAACTTGGTTAGTAGTGTTGTTTTAGTATTCATTATGGTTGTGATGAGTGAGGTGCTTGTTATCCAAGAAGGAAGTATGGATGATATTGGACAAGTGAGGTGGAATTATCCTCACTTCATTTATGAATAATCCATACTTTTGGAGGTACAAAAGTTATTCACTTGGAAGGTGTGATCCAGGAGGATCCAGAATGCTCAAAGAGATCTAGGAGGATAAAAAAAATGATAATATCAAATGCTCTTGAAAATGAATTCATTACGTAGATATTGTCAATATCTTTCCAACGATGTGTGAATTTCCTTAAACAAACGTCGTATGAAAAAGTTATAGTTGTTTGAAGTTTTCAAGAAAACAGGTAAAAATTCAAACATGGGGTGCCACATGGCAAGCCCATGGGATGCCATGTTCCATCCGTAAAACTGTCAAGATGACATCAACAAGATGATGTGGTAGCATGATAGGTTGCCACGTGTCACTCTGATTTGACATTTTTAGGGTCTAGATGGACCTATCTGGAAGTGACACATGGTAGGTCATATGGATGATGTGACATATGTATGTTGACGTGGTAGCTAAAATTGACAGTGACATGATAGGATCCATACATGAAGGTGGCATATGATGTGGCAGGAGGCTGATGCAAGAAACAGGTGGTCCAACCAGAAAGTGCCACATGGAACTCTCTGATTGGCCAATATTGGCTAAGGTAGAATCAAAATGGTTGGGTCGAATGGGAATCAAACCCATGACCTCTAGGATAATATTCCATGAAATATTCCAAAGTATTAAATATAACCTCCTACTAATGCGCCACATGCAACTCTTGTTACAAAAAATAAATAAATTATATTAAAAGGTTTTGTTAAGCAAACCAAGATTATAGGGGTGTCGGTTAGGCCGACTTATCCTATATAAACCTAGCTCCAGACCAATGTACGATACATGGAGGTGCATGCTAAGACATTTGAATTTGTGCCAAGAGTTCCCTACATATAATTTCATGTAGAGTTTTTCTCATTTTGCATGCAAAAGGTGTTCCTATCTTGGATTTTTCTCGATTTGTGTGCTATTGAGTTCTTTGAGAGGAGTATAGAGTGTTTGTAGTCATTTTTCTCAAAATTTTGAGAGGAATATGATGGTGATGTTGGTTCTGTGTAAAATCATTGTTTGTGAAAGTCTTAGTCCAATTTGTCTTTTATGAGACCCATAGTCTCGTTGTGCATGCAAAAAGGGGTATTTAAGCACATGTTCAGAACATAGTCAAGTTTATACTCATTCTTCTCATAATTTCATGATGAATTCAGTGGTAACCTCTATTTTGTGATTTGGAGTAGCAGAGTTAAAGGGTGTCTTAAAATGTTTGGCATTTGTAAGTCCATTCATTGTAATTCTAGCATTTGAGCATTAATCAAGTGATCTCATTGTTTGAAAAGGGACCCATAGACGTAGCTCTGTTAACAATTTTTTTATGTTCCATTTGAATTATTTCTAATCTTATTTTATTTCAGTTCAACATTCTTATTTCTGCAAGTTATTATGATTTAATGAATTTTATGGATAAATAAGTGTTTTCACATGATATTTTTGCAAATAGTTAAGTCGATCTTCATTTCTCAATCTGGTTGGATGTTTAATGTCTTTTTATGAACTAATTGACATTTAAGGATTTTTGGGCTAAATTGGTATTATAGTTTTGTTGTTATCATGGAAAGGAAGTTGGTATCAAAACTCATTTGATATTTTTAGATCAAGCGTGTAGCCATATAGTAGGATGTACTTCTTAAGAAGACATTCCCCTTAGTTTGGGGTGATTTTGGTAATTGTGCAACTGCAAATTTTTTGGGAATATTGTGGAAGTATCCTTGTAATATTTTCAACAGAATGAAAAGCTTAGTTTGAAGGATTAATTACCTATTTATATGTGAAATTGATTTTATGCTTCTACTATTTAATTTCCAACTATTGTGTGATTGATGCCATTGTTTGAATTTACTTTCTACATTAATTAAATTAATCAATTTCTTATTTAATTGAGATCATAAGGACTTTAGGCACCTAGGTTTGGAATTTTTACATGATAATCCCCATGTATTGGACCCTCTTAGAATTAAAGGAGTATAGTATTTTTAAGGTCTAGTGATGTTTAGGCCTAATTTTTCTATCATTTCTTGGGGTATCAAGGAATGGCAGGCCCTATAATCGTACAAACAGTTATGGAGATGGAGGTCCTACAATTATAAAGTGATGTAGAAGGGAGGGGTTAGTTGATCATTTTCATTGGGTAGATTTCGAAACACTTTTAGGGGCATCATCATGTATATTGATATGATGTAATCGTAGGGGAGCCTCACTGTAAAGAGCCATCACATTGGGTCATGGTTTTAATAACCAAATATCAATATAGCATAGAAAAACCTCAGAATAAGTACTCAACGCCTTGAAAAAGATATAATTTCA
>SNQJ01S0027140.1:67423-98692 GCA_010110895.2 Picea sitchensis
TATTATCTCATTCGAAATCATATAAGACAAAGAATGAAGAAGATGAATACACTATAACTTGCTTGAATTAATTGCTAAGTAGTGGCTACTCCTCAATCGAGATTTCATAATTGGTCCAATAGTTCTTTCACCAAAAAAAGGTTTTAGGGTTAGGGAATAACAAAGTATTATATTTGAAATAGTTATTTTATTAATAATAAAATACTTCAGGGGTTGGGATTACAAACAAAACTATCTTGGGATTTGTTTTCTCCTCTACAAAGCTTGCTACTAAAATAATGATTACAATCAAAATAAGAATGGAGAAGATGAAAAGGAAGGGAAAACCATATGTTGTCACAAAATTGGGATACTTTAGGTAGATATTCAAATTATGATGGCCTCATTATTTTTATTGTCCCTCTTTAGCTACAAAAGTTAAAATATCAAAATGAATAACCCCCTAGTGACAACATTAAATTTGGGTATTTATTGTTGGTTGTGGAGCTTGATTATCTTCTTTATTCAAAGGTCTTGTTTTAAACAAGTTTGGACCTCATTACATGATGGGGGGTGTGGGGGGATCCCCCCCACACTTATATCATCATGAGGGTCTATGGGGGGAGATGAGAAATTCTGTAGGCCGCACTTGGCAGGGGATTCAGGGGCAACGCCTGCGAATCGAAATTTTGAGAAAAATTTCCTTGTAAAATATTGTAATTTCATATTCAATTTGGACCATTCATTATAAGGTCACATATTTGACGCTATAAGTTGTGTTAGGCATTTTTTAACTAGAAGAAAACCCTCTTTTATGTATGAGGTAATTGTATTGCAGTTTTGTGAGTGAGTGAATATTGGATTCTGAGAGAGGAGACTATGAGAGAAAGAAGAGAAAGTTACAGTGGGTATGTTGTAGGTTGCATCCCTTCATTTGATGGATAATAATAAAGGAAGGACCTGGAAATTTCTCTGATGGATGTTTACCACAATGGGTGAACCACGTATATATGTGTATCTATTGTATTATGTATCTTTAGTGTTTATTTCTGCATTTTATTTTATTTTATTGCTCTGCGATCCTATTTTTCTAACCACTAGTATCAGAGTGAATGGTAACTCGCAGGAAAAGAGGGTTCCTGTTTCGAGTGGTAGAAATGGTGGAATATGTAAAGTTTAAGGTTGAGAAATATAACAACCAAAACTATTAGTTATGGAAGATGCATATGGAAGATTATTTATATCATAAGGATCTTTACCTATCGTTGGGAAGAAAAGAAAAGAAACTGGCAAGTACGAAGGACTAAGAATGGGAGATTCTTGACAGAAAGGCACTGGGAACAATAAAACTATTCTTGGAAGCGTCGATGAATTTAAATATTTTGAAAGAAAATACAATGGAGGATATGATGAATGCATTGGATAAACTATATGAAAAACCATCAGCTTCCAACAAGGTATTTCTAATGAAGCAATTATTTAATATGAAGATTCCAAAAGATGGGTCTCTTGACAATCATTTGAATGAATTCAATATGGTTACTAATCAACTAAGTTATTTAAAAGTGGACTTTGATGATGAGGTTAGGGCTCTTCTAATATTGTGTTCATTGCCAAAAAGATGGACTAACTTGGCCATGACTGTAAGTAACACTGTCTTTGGTTCAAATGCTCTGAAATTTGATGATGTTGTTGGCGTTATCCTTAGCGAGGAAATGCGACAGAAAAACACAAGTGAGACATTAGGTAATGCATTGACCATGGAATACAGGGGAATGCAAAGGGAAAGAGGAAATATTCTAGGAAACCATGAGAACTCTAGGAAGGGAAGATCTAAACCTAAACTAGGAAAGATAGAGTGTTGGAATTGTGGGAAGAAAGGACATCCGAAGAAAGACTATAGAGCTCCAAAGAAACAAAGAGATGGACATTAGGAGAAAAAGTAGGAAGAAAATGTAGCAGGTGGTGTGTTACAAGATGCTATGATTCTTTCTTTAGACAAAATTACTGAGTCTTTGGTAGTAAATTCAGGTGCTTCATTTCATGCCACACCACATAGGAAATATTTTCAAAATTATGTTCAATGTGATTTTGGACAGGTTTATTTGGGTGATGATGAACCATGTCAAATTGAAGGTACAAATAAATCAAAATAATGGAAACCAATGGTTACTAAAAGAGGTGATACATATACCAGATCTAAAAGAAATCTAATTTCAATAGGATAGTTGGCAAGTGAAGGTTGTATATGTACATTTACAGATAAGGTGTGGATGGTCACTAAAGGATCGTTGGTAATGGAAAAATGAGAGAAGGTAGGTACATTGTATTTATGTACTGGTAATGCTAAATCTTCTATCTCTTTAGCTTCTACAGGAGTGGATACAACACTATGGAATCATAGGCTTGGACACATGAGTGAGAATGGGTTGTTGATAGTTCACAAAATAAATTTGTTGCCATATCTTAAACAAGTTGATTTGGATTTTTGTGAACGTTGTGTTTATGGAAAACAAAAGAGAGTCACATTTCCAAGGTTTGGGAAGGAAAAGAATAGTGAAAAGTTAGAGATTGTGAATACATATGTATGGGGACCAACTCATGTATCATCTCTTGGTGGCTCTTGTTATTATGTTACTTTTATTGATGATGCAACTAGAAAAACTTGGGTTTATTGCATTCGACAAAAATATGATGTATTTGACACTTTGAAGAAATGGAAAGCTTTGGTTGAGAATGAGACAGGAACAATGTTGAAGTGTCTCAGATTGGATAATGGAGGTGAATAATGTAGTAAGGAGTTTGATGATTACTATTCATACCATGGGATTCGTAGAGAGAAGACAATTTTAGGAACCCAACAAGAAAATGGTGTGTCATAAGTGATGAATAATACAATCATGGAACGTGCAAGGAATATGAGATTGCATGCTGGGTTGCCCTTATAGTTATGGAAAGATGCTATAGATACTACTATTTACTTAATAAAAAAGGGGCATTCAATCTCCTTGGATGGTGGAATTCCAAAGGAGGCATGGACAGGTAGAAAGGTAGACTATTCATTTCTAAAGACTTTCGGTTGTGAAGCATTTTTCCATATTGAAAAAAAAAATAGAACAAAGATTGAGGACAAATCCAAAACGTGTACCTTTATTGGATACGGTGTTAATGATTTTGGTTATCGCTTATGGAATTATGAAAATCATAAAATCATTAGTAGTAGATATTTTGTATTCAATGAAAAGGTCATGTACAGAGATCAATTGCATGGAAAGAAACATGAAAAGGAAAACAAAAAATACACAATTCTTGGTGAAATCAAAGAAAATGAAATTCCAAAGGTACCAGAAAATTAAAATGTACAAAAACAGGAGAAACGAGTACCTCAAACTCCTGAAAGTGTTTTTAGAAGATCTACCAGGTTAAGTATACCCCTTGAATGATACTCTCCCTCATTGTATTATTCATTTTTGACTGATTTTGGTGAACCAAAAATTTATTAAGAGGCAATGCAAGTAGACACTAAAAATAAGTGGGAGGAAGGAGTGAAAGAAGAAATGGATTCCTTGGTAAATAACTAGACTTGGGACTTGGTTCAATTGCCTACAAGAAAAAGAGCATTACAAAATAAATGGGTTTACAGGTTGAAGGAAGAATATGGAGGAAAAAAGAGATACAATGCCATACTTGTTGTAAAGGGATTTTCACAAAAGAAAGGTATATATTTTGATGAAATATTTTCTCTTGTTAAAATGAATTCAATTAGGACTATTTTAAGTCTTGTGGAGGTAGAATAGTTTCATATTGAACAATTAGATGTAAAAACAAATTTAATCCATGGGGATTTGGAGGAAGAGATTTATATGCAACAACCATAAGGGTATGAGGTCAAAGGAAAGGATCATTGTGTATGCAAGTTGAAGAAGAGTTTGTATGGCCTAAGGCAAGCCCCAAGGCAATGGTATTTGAATTTTGACAGGTTTATGATAGAACACACTAATATTAGATGTCATTCTAATCACTGTGTTTATTTTAAGAGGCTATAAAATGGAAGCTATATTATCTTTCTATTGTATGTAGATGACATACTTGTTGTAGGGTATAGCATGTAGGATATAAATGTGATCAAAAGGAAATTAGCTAATTCATTTGCGATGAAGGATTTGGGTGTTGCAAAGAAAATCATTGGTATGAGAATAACAAGAGACTGGAAAAATAAAAAATTGACATTGTCTCAAGGTGAATATATAGAGAAGGTGTTGGAGAGGTTTAGAATGTAGAATGCAAAACCAGTTAGTACACCTTTGGCTAGCCATTTCAAATTAACAAAGTAAAAGTGTCCTAGGACATAGTAGTAGATAGAACACATGTCTAGGGTCCCTTATTCATCAACAATTAAGATACTGATGTATGCTATGGTGTGCACAAGACCAAATATTGCACATGTAGTGGGAGTTGTGAGAATGTATATGAACAATAACAAGGGAGAAACTGAGTTTCTTCTCAATTTTAGTTTTTCTTCAAACATGAAGGTGAAGATGAGAAATTTTCCAGGTTCAAGTTGGATCATGGTGAAACAAGTACAACATCAACGAATTTCTTGTGATCAATCTCCAAGTGGGAGATTGTTGATTGTGGAAAATGATTATATTCCTGATTTAGAGGTATTTTTTTAGTCACGTTTGGACCCCATTACCTGATTAGGGGTGTGGGGTGGATCCCCCCCCTCCCACTTCTCTCACCAAGGGGGTCCAGAGGGGGGCGGGGAGAAATTTTGGATCCCCCCCTTGATGAGGGATTCAAGGGTAGCACCCCCGAAGCGAAATTTTGGGAAAAAATGCCTTGTAATATATTGTAATTTCATATACAATCTGGACCATTCATTATAAGGTCACAAATATGACGCTAGAAGTTATATTAAGGATTTTTTTCCCTAGAAGGAAGCCCTATTTTATGTACAAGGGAATTGTATTGCAACTATGTGAGTGAGTGAATATTGTATTCTGAGAGAGGAGATTATGAGAGAAAGAATAGAAAGTTACAACGAGTAAGTTGTAGGTTGTATCCCTTCATTTGCTAGATAATAATAAAATAAGGACCTGGCGATTTCTCTGGTGGATGTAACCCACATTGGGTGAACCATGTATATTTGTGTCTCTATTGTATTGTGTATATTCTATGTTTTATTTCCACATTTTTTTTATTTTATTGCTCCGCAATCCTACTTTTCTAACATTTATATATTTCCTAGAGAATCACACCCAGCATTTGGTTCTGAAGGCACTTTGGGCCCACTAATTTTTCTTAGTCCTTTGATTGCATCAAGTTGTTTAGCCAAAATTTTAAATAACTTCATGTTTGTTGGGTATGTGTTATATTCTTTTCACGAGTAGTAGTGTCACATTTTTTCCTCGTTTTCTTGTTACCTCAATCTTCGTGTCCATTGTTGGGCATGTTTTCGGCACATGGTTTTTGTCGATGGTTTTCTATTTTCGGTTAAGGAATTAGGGTTGTTGACTAATCTAGGTCATTAGGTTATGGTTTTGGATTCCACTGGATCCTATATGTATATTGTATTGTAAACAATGTAGCACTATGAATGAATATAGAATATGTTGGTTTTCCCAGTTTGGGTTTCCAAGGGAAAAACCTCTGTGTAATGTTTGTATTTTCCATTGTATCTTTTCTGTTATTTTACTGAAAATATGTTTGCAGTAAATATTGTACAAGGTTAAAATATACATTTAGTATCAGATCTTTGTTGGCTTCAGGGGGGCGCCTTTGTGGTCAAGGGTTTGGCTCGGGGCTATGATAATCCTTGTTACAGTGGGAGATCTGTGGTATTAATTTTTCAGGTGAAAAAGAAATGGCGAGTAATTCGAAAATGGAGATTGAGAAGTTTAATGGGAAACGTTTTGAGTTGTGGAAGCTCAATATGGAAGATTTGTTGGTGGACAAAGATCAATGGATCACGATAGATCCAGGTACTACACTTACAGGAACTTCAACAGATGACTAGAAAAAGTTGGATTGGAAGGCGAATAGCATAATCTGACTATGTCTCTCAAATTCAATATTATTGAATGTGTCAGAGGAAGCTACATCCAAGGATTTATGGGATAAGTTGGGGAATTTGTATTAGTCCAAATCTCTAGTAAATAAACTATTCCTGAGAAATAAGTTGTATAATATGAGGATGAGAGATGGAGACTTGGTGGAAGAGCATTTGAACGCTTTCAATATTGTGGTAAGTTAGTTAGTATCTGTTGAGATTAAAATTTCAGATGAAGATAAGTGTGTCATTTTACTGTGTTGTTTACCAGACTTGTGGGATAGTCTGGTTGTGGCCATAGGTAGTAATACAACTTCCTTGAATTTTGATGAAGTGGTCTCATCCTTTTTGTCGGAGGAACAACTCCTTTGAATTTTGATGAAGTGGTTCCATCCTTTGGTCTGAGAGGATATGAGATGGAAGAATATGGAATGACAAAGCACGCATTAATAATATTATTTGGTAAGAGGATCCTTCGTGAAAGAAATAGATCTGTGCTCTCTATGGGAGATATAGTTCAAGGTTATACCTAAATCGAAAGTAGGGAAGGTATGTTGAGATGCGAAATATGGCACCACAAGAAGCAAAGGTATCCCCAGTTGAGAAAAGAAGGATATGAAGACCTCTGCTACGTAAGAAAATACCTCCAAGAAAGAAGGAGGGCATGTGTACTTTGGCTTATTCAGCACACACATGATCATGAGGCATGTTGGTTGACAGTGCACTTTTCATATGACTCCCATAGGGAGTGGTTATATTAATACGCGAAAAGGTATGATGGGGTAAATGTTTCTTCTCATGTGATGATTCAACAAAACGTAATCATAGGGACGAGGAAATTCAAGTTGATATTCATAGATGGAAGGATTAGAACATCACTCCTGCGTTCCGCATTAATCCCGTTTAGCTAAAATTTGATTCCCGCAATAAAAATGGATGCATGGGTAAAAACGATATTTGAAAACAAAACCTGCATGATGGTTCAGGGAGAAATGGTGTTGTTGAAGGAGTTCAAATTCAACTATGTATAAGCTTCAAGGAATCACTATTATTGAAGGTTGTATTAGTTCCATTGTTCCTATATTGGAGTTGAAGAAGAAATAACCCCTATAGTCTTTGGAGAAAAGGATATGGTGTGGCATCAAAGACTAAGGAATATCAGAGAGAAGGGTCTTCTAATACTAAATGGTAAAGGTATGATTGAAGGTGGGTCTAACCGCCTCTAGATTTTGATTTCTGTGAACATTGTGTATATGGGAAGCAGAATCGGGTAAGATTCACCTCTGGTGCATCGAGGGCAAAAGGAATTTTACAGCTAGTTCACAGTGATATTTTTGGACCTGTATCAGTACCATCATTGGGAAAATATGTGTACTATGTCTCATTTAAAGATGAATTCTCGAGGAATACTTGGATATATTTCCACAGGAAGAAATCTGAAGTCTTTGATAGGTTTAAAGAGTTTAAGGCTCTTGTTGAGAATCAAATAGAGAAAACAATTAAGGTGATGAGGATAGATAATGGTGAAGAGTTCCGCGGGAATGAATTTGAAGAATTATGTAAGAAGTGTGGTATAGAAAGATAGAAGAATACTCCATATACACCTCGACAAAATGGAGTTGCAGAAAGGATGAACAAGATGTTGATGGAAAAAGAAAGGTGCATGCTCAGTGGTGTTGGGTTAGGGAAAGAATTCTGGGTAGAGGCAGTGGGTACTGCATGTTACCTGGTCAATAGATCACCCTCATCAGTGCTGAATGACAAGACTCCACAAGAGGTATGGACTAGTAAGAAACCTTCTCTCACACATCTCAAGGTATTTGGCTATGATGCATATGTTCATGTTCCAAATTAAAACATGAGTAATCTATATAAGAAGGCTGAAAAGTGTATCTTTATTGGATATAAAGATGGTCTCAAAGTTTATAATCTTTGGAACCCGGAAACTAAGAAGGTATTGTATAGCTGAGATATGGTATTTAGAGAAATGAATGATGTTGTTAAACAGGAAGTCCTACCAAGTAAGGAAGAACTAGAGAAAATATAGTTTGATTTAAAGGATGATAAATCAGACTCTACAGAAGAACATGAATCAGATGAAGAAGATCCTCATACTCCAGTATTGAGGAGATCGATTCGAGAAAGAAGGCTATCGGAAAGGTATACTCCATTTGATTTCCATTCAAATTTTGCTTTGTCTATTACTGATGATGATCCTAGAAGTGTCAAAGAGGCAGTGGATTCATAGGATGGAAATCTCTAGAAAAAGGCCATGGACAAAGAAATGGAAGCCTTGGATAAGAATGAGGCTTGGGATCTAGTGGAGTTTCTGAATGGAAGAAAACCCATTGGCAGAAAATAGGTATTTAAAAGGAAGCTGAATGCAGAAGGAAAAGTGGAGAAATACAAAGCTCAGTTAGTAGCAAAGGGTTATTCCCAGGTTGAGGGAATTGATTTTGGTGAGATTTTTTCTCCTGTTGCCAAGTTAACCTCTATAAGGTTTTTGTTATCTGTTGTTGTTGCATTTGATTTTGAAGTAGAAAAAATGGATGTGAAGACAACATTCCTACATGGGGATCTAGAAGATGAAATCTATATGAAGCAACCAAAAGTTTATGTTGTGAAGGGAAAGAAGGAGCTGGTATGCGAGATGAAAAAGTCCTTGTATGGTTTAAAACAATCACCAAGGATGTGGTATCAAAAATTTGAAACTTATATGCTGGGACTTGGCTTCACAAGAAGCAAAGAGGATCACTATGTGTATTTTAAATTAATTGGTGATCATTTGATTTATTTGGTCTTGCATGTGGATGACATGTTGCTGATAGGAAACAACAAGGAGATTATCCAGGATGTGAAAACTCAGTTGTCCTCTAAATTTGACATGAAGGATCTTCGTGCTTCAAATTTAGTTTTGGGAATGGAAATTAAAATAGATCGGAAAAAGAGGAAACTCTAGTTAAATCAGAGAAAATATGTCGAGAAAATATTGCAGAGGTTTAATATGTAGGAATGTAAACCGGTCAAGGTTCATATTCATGTTGGTGTAAAGTTATTTGCAGATCAGTGTTCCAAGATACATGAAGAGGAGGGGTACATGTCTCGTGTTCCATATGCGAGTGCAGTTGGCAGTTTGATGTATGCAATGGTCTGTACTAGACCAGACATTACATATGCAGTGAGAGTTTTGAGAAGGTATATGTCAAAACCAGGAAAGGAGCATTGAACAGTAGTAAAAACGGTTTTCAGGTATTTGCGTTGCACCACAAGCTATGGATTGTGCTACCAAGGAAGTCCAGGATTGGATAGAGTATTGGATATACATGGCTTTGTGGATGCATACTGGCTGGATATCTAGATTGTAGGAGATCTACAAGTCGGTATGTGTTTAGCCTGTTTAGAGGAGAAATAATTTGGATGAGAAAAAGACAGGTTGTAGTAGCACTTTCAACTACAGAATTTGAATACATGGAAGCCACTCATGCAAGTAAGGAAGCAATATGGTTACAAAGATTGTGTTCAGGTATTGGGTTGGTACAACAAGCTGTAAGGATGGATTTTGATAGTCAAAGTGCAATTTTTCTGGCAAAGAACCCGACTTATCATTCGAAGACAAAGCATATTGATATTAAATATTATTTTGTGAGAGACGTGGTTGAAGAAAAGAAATTGTTGTTGATGAAGGTGGACACTTTGAAGAATGTTGTAGATTCATTAACAAAATCTGTGAGCACTGAGAAGTTCTCTTGGTGTAGAGGATCCATGGGTATTGTTGCCCTGGATTGTTGACTATGTAACCCTGTAACCCCTTGTATGCAAAGAAACAACAAGTGGGATAATGTTGGGTATGTGTTATATTATTTGCATGAGTAGTAGTAGAAATTTGTTTTTCCTTGAGAAACGTGTCACTTTTTTGCCTCCTTTTTCATGTTGCCTTGATTTTCGTGTCCATTGTTGGGAATTTTTTTGGCACATGGTTTTTGACGATGGTTTTCTATTTCCGGTTAAGGAATTAGGGTTGTTGACTAATCTAGATCATTGGGTTAGGTTTTTGGATGACATCGGCTCCTATTTGTATATTGTATTGTAAACAATGTAGCACTATGAATGAATATAGAATATGTTGGTTTTTCTCGGTTTGGGTTTCCAGGGGAAAAATATATGTGTAATGTTTGTATTTTCCATTTTATCTTTTCTGTTCTTTTACTGAAAAATCTATTTGCCGTAAATATTGTACAAGGTTAAAATCTACAATGTTTAGGAGTTTTCCACTCTCTCTTAATCCCACAATATCAAGATCTTGTAAGTTAAATCCTCCCTTGAAAAACCATTAAGTTACACATGTGGGGGACCATGTCCAGGTATCTTCTTCTTATTTCTCCATTTGACCCTCTGGAGTACAAAAATTCGTCTTCCTGTGTATAGGTGAATGTGTTTGAACCTTGAAATCAGGTAGGATAATCTCTTCGAATTATGTGTAAGGGGATTGATGGAGGCATTTTTACCAATTATTAAATGGATGGTCTTGAACACTAAGTAGGGGCCCTATGTGGGAATTTGTCTCAATGTTTGAATTGGTTCTCGTGAACACCTCGATTTCCTTGAACTTCATACAAAGATTCTTGGAATATTCCTTTGAGGATGTGGAGGTTCTCTTGATGACATGGATATTATATCCATATGGAACCTTCCTAGAGGGCCACTTGTTGCTCTTGGACTCCATGTGTCTTGTCTTGGTGATGCCACCTATCTTACTATGGTACGAAAATTCAGCTTCACCTTAGGATCTTTTTTTCATTTTTTCAAATTGTGAATCGAGCTAGGTGAACACTAAGTTTATGCTGAGGGGTCTTGTGTGGGACATTGGCCCCGATGTGTGAAAATACCAAGGAAAAGAATCGAATAATGCAGAGGGGGCCTAATCAAGAGATCGACCCTGACATGTAATTCAACTAAAGGAAACATTCAAGAAAGTGTAGCGAGGGCTCAAACTTAGGATCGACCCTCGATGTGGAATTCAACTGAAGGAAACATTTGAACAATTTTAGTGAGGGGACAATTGGGAGATTGGCCTCGATGCATAAGTTGACCAAATATGACATTCAAACAAGTGTCGTGGGGGCTCGATTAGGAGATCAACCTCAAATTGGAATTTGGCCAAACACAACATTTGAAGAAGTGTAGTGGGGTCCCAATTTAATCCAGGTGGATCTCGGTGGACATCCACCTTTTCCATTGAATCAACATTTCGAGCCTATGGTTTTGATAAACGATGATATTCACCCTTTTGATGGGGAATATAATTTAATACCATCTTCATTTGTTAATTACAGACATCATGTAATGATTTCCTAGTGGTCTTATTTACATGCCTACAACATAGTGTTAAAGCACCAGAACCCATTAGAACTCCACAGTTAAGTGCGCTCAATCTAGAGTAGTACTGGGATGGGTGATCGACCAAGAAGTCCTAGTGTTTTACATGCATATGGAATTTTTAAAACTTAGATTAATTTATCCCACATGCTTCATGGGAATTGTTCTCCTCTCACTCTCTCATATATAATTGAGGTGAAGGAGGCCCTTTAAGCATGCAATGGAGTGTGATGTAAATATTGTTGCAAACGAAGCGTAGCCAACATCTCTTTATTTTTAGAGATAAGCTACCCCATTCTAGTAGTTTGTGTTCTACAATGTTTTTCTCTCTTGTTCATTAATAGAAGTTGGGTTTCACTATATTTTTGTGTTTTTGGAAATATCTTTGTGTATTTCCTTGTTATATCTATGCTATATTTATGTCTTCATGTTGTTCTCAAAATAATCCGGATCACAATTGGGAGAAATTGGCAAAGGAAAACATCAAACTAGTGGGAGGAGGGCCCAATTGCATAATCAACCCAATTGGAAAAATAACCAAGGAAAACAATTGATGAGGTGCGGAGGGATTTCAATTTGGAAATTGGGTAGGAGAAAATCTTGGAAAATGATGAAAAAACAAGTTTTTAGCCAATTATGAAGGATGCCAACTGCTAAAGGATTGAGAGGAATTTGGGTAAGTGTTAAAGATCCTTGAAAATGTGAAAGCTAAGGAGGCAAGGCTTGGTATTGAATGGAAATGGATTAGTCAATTTATTTGGGCTCAAAAGGTGATGGAAGGCTCAATAAGGTGATAATAGTACCAAATGGTGCAACATGGGGTTTAGTTGTCTCTACGTATACCTGAAAGGATGTATATATTATTTTAAAGGAATCAGATGCTAAAAAATGGCAGGGTCACACATTTTAATATCATCATACATCAAGGAAAATACATGTTCAAATTATTTAAATAACTGAATGTACTTATCCTTTTCTTAAGGAGACAAAGTCCTTGATAATTTGATTAGTCTTGGATCAACTTCTATTCCCAGGTTACAATGATCCACTTTTGATGGTTCTATCCTCATGGATGGTTTCATAGGCACATCATTTAATTGAAAACTATCTCTAATGGAACCAACAACCTTGGGATGAAGTTTTTTTTATTTGTATAACCTTTTGTACTCCAATCATTCCAGGTAACGATTGATCTATTGACTGATAATTTTCCATCTTTGTCCCATATTCATCCTCATCCAAATATATATTTGAATTCTAATATTCATTGATCAGATTCAATGATATTTTAATATGTTCCTCATATTTATAAACATGTGATTTCTTTGTGTTATAAGCGATTGTAGATCTGTGTTTGACTTGAATGGAATAATTAAAGTGATCTAGATTGGGAAATTTGAAATTTTCAATAGAATGGCCAAGGTTGTGAGCTCTCTAATTATTTTCTTGGGGAACAACAATGATTTCAAAAATAACAAATAAATTATCCAACAAGTCCTAGACAACATCCTTATTAACTGAACCTTATATGCTTATCCTGACATCGGTTTCATGCATGATTTACAATCACATCAAAGTCCCCAAATATCTTGGGATGGTTTACCCCCGTCTTTCTTGTTGTCTCTAACCCCAAAATCATTGCTTTTTGCTCGGCCACATTGTTTGTACATTCAAATTATAGCTTGAATCCATGTGGGAACTCTTTCCCTTTGGGTGAGATTAACCATTTCCTTCTTTATTACATGCACCATCAAACTGTAATGTCAACAATTCTAAAGGGCTGGACCTTTTTGCATCATACATTAGAGGGATACCATAATTATTAGTATGGGGTTCATGGTTGAGCATGAAGTTATCGATATTATTTGTGGTGTATGAAGGGAAATTTGTAGTATTTCCAGGGTCACTGATCACATAAGTCATTTTAATATCCTTGTATAGTACACAAATTACTCTCCTAAAAACAAGAATGGTGGTATAAGATAATCCAAATTGGACACCACCCCCATAGAAGTGCCTCAATGTATATTAAATATCATACCATAGGTGGGAGGGACATCTGTGATCACTACATTCATCATCACAAATTTATTGGGGATATGCACCATTCCTACCTCTACATCCTTGATCATTCCTAGGCACTTGACCCTTTTAGAATCAAAGCAGTATAGGTCTTTATAGGGTCTAGTGATGTCCATGCCCAATTTTTTCAATATTGATTTATAGGGTCTAGTGATGTCCATGCCCAATTTTTTCAATATTGCTAGGGGAATAAGGTAATGAGAGGCCCAAGAATCATACAGACAGTTACGAAGATGAGGGTCTTGTTGTTCTAAAGTGATGTAAAAGGAAGGGGTTAATTGATCATTTTCATTGGGTATATTTCCCAACATTTTATTAGGGGCATGCCATTGCAGATTGATATGATCTATTGGAAAGGGGGCCTCACTGTATAGAGCCATCACATTTGTTCATAGGGTATCATTCCTATTATAGGTTGGTTGGGTGTTGGTAGATGAACCTTAACACTGCCCATTTAACAAAAAAAAGTTAGATACTTCCTTTTTATGAAAAATATACTTGATTATGTCAGAAAGTGGCATTGAAATTTTCAATTTACTTAGTTCATACTTGATGTCAAAAGGAGGAGCAGGAGGGGTTACTTTTGCATCTTTCACAACTTTGAGTGGTTTGGGTAGAATGGTGTTAGGTTGTTGTGATGCAGGGGCCTTCCCTCCCTTTCCTAGAATGAGGGGACCTTTAAAATACTTAGCCACTTTGGTCTCTTCTCTGATGGGAATTATTTTCTTCCAACAATCATACACTCTAGGCATTGTGTTTCTTCTTGAAATTTAAGGAAACTCGGTTTCCTCTCTTCTTGCATTCTTGGGATTCTAGGGAATCTCTTCCCTTCTTAAATTTGGGGCGTTCAACATGGGTTTCATCTAATATTTTCTTCTTAACTCAAATAATATGTTATTAGAAATCATTCTTACATGGGAAGGGGACATATATAAAGGTTCCTCTTTTTGTAGGTAGCCTTATTCCCCTCTTGAGGTTCTTCTTCATGTTCCCCATCATGATGAGTCCTTCAGATCCCAAAAGGGGAAATGAGTCACTTACCACATTCAAATGATCACTAGGATGGAACAACATGTTAAGATCTCCATGTTGATTTGAATATCCTCCTCCCCCTTGTTCATATTATTCCTTGTAGTATAGGGGTGGATGAACCATTATTTTAAATTCAATTCTTGAGGCTTTTGGTATATCAGACTCTTCTCACCTATTTTTTCTTTGGAAAATTTTTCGGGGCATTTTGAAATAATGGTTCTTGAGTGGTTTATTTTTTCCCCTTAGTGTAGGTCCTAAAAATGCATGTGCTATTTTCCATTTCTTGACTTTTGAGAGATCATTGGCCATAGATCTCAATAGCTTGGTTACTTCTTCCATTGATAAGGTATCTCAAGTGGTTGAAGATGTATCATCCTATCTTCCCTTCCCTTTTTCTTGGAAATATCCTCTTTCATGGGTATATTCTCTAGTTTTTAGTTGTCTCCCTTATGCCTTCATATTGTTGTCCAAATATTAAGCATCATTAAATAGGGAATCTGATTCTACATATTTTATTTCTCTTATATGTAGATAAAAATAATATTCAAAGGAAGTAGCATATACTACGATTTCCACAATTTCTAAGGTTTTAAAAGTCTCTGGAATTATATGAAACAACTTATAAAATATGTTGGTGAATTTAGGAAGAGTTTCACCATTATTCCTTCTCAAAGTGTTGAACTTGGTGAGGTAATATGTGTAATATTTCTTCCCCCCCTCCTCCATTTCTTAAGGAATTTATCATAAAATTGGGTCCAATGCCTTAGAAGCCATTGGTTAGGTTCCAAAACCCTTTCTTGGCTTCTCCCTCTAGAGAATGGGCAAACATTTTGGACAACACATGATCATATTTGACATATAAGTTGTCTATACAATATTGGAAATCAATAAAGTAATCTTCTATGTAATACAATTTTCCCCAATGAATCTTGGTAAGAGTTTAAGGTGTCCATCAGGTAGATACCAAGGTGGTTTGGAGGGGATAGGACCAAGGGTTTGAACCTGGATGCTAGCTAGGGGTGAGGAGGAATTTGGAAAACCATATGAGGATTTGAGGTTTGGATCTAAGAATGGGAAGAAGTCCCATTCGATGATGAATATTTGAGGGTGTAAATATTTGAAGTAAGGAGATGGCCCAAAATTGTGGAGATGACGTAGGATCAACATATGACTAGAATAGGATTGGATTGGAGGTTGACATGGAGGTTGATATACTAACCCCACTGACGTTATTGTGGGGATTACTTCTACTTGTGATTGAGAAGGAAAACATCCCAAGACTTTTCCTTGGGGATGTATAACGGGGTCAATAGGTACCTATATGCCTTGACCATCCTTTCCAAGACCATTGTATTCATAGCCCATTTTCTAAGAAATGGTGAAGCCAATATTATACTTTTGCTTATTTTTTTGTATTTTGATGGGGAATTTGATCTTTAATTTCAATGTGAGGGGGATATGGAAGGTATCCATCATCAACCCCACCATATCCTCCCCATGTTTCTTCAGCCATAATTCCCAAAATATCTTATCCTTAGGAATCCCCTCAAGTTTAACATCCATCTTCTTGAGGTAGATTCTCATTTGCCACCATGCTTTGATTTTCTCTTCAACCCAAGTCTTATTGAACAATTCCTTCCTTGGTGGATTAATAATTTTGGACTACTCTTCTTGTAGGATATAGGTTAGGCAAGGACTCACTAGGTCGCTAATAAAAATTCTTGTAATTCATTGGAATTGACTGCTCCTTCATTCACTAGAAACATTATTCTACAGTCTTTTCTTGGAATTGAGTCATGATCTAAAAACTTTGTTCGACGTCCTCCCAACTACCCGTATTGGCAAATTTCTCAATTTGAGGCCTAGACTCATGCACATAATATTTCATTACACCTTAATCTTTTTACCTAGATGAAAATATGAGGTTATGAAAGGACTCACTAGGCCTTTGATAAAAAAAAATTGTAAGTCACTAGAATGGACCGATCATTCATTCTTTGGGATACTTATTCTATGGAATTTTCTTGGGATTGATTTCTTCTCTTTAAAATTGTTTTATTTACTCCCAACTACCCTCATTGGCCAATTTCTCAATTCCACGCCTGGACTCATACACATAAGCTTTCAATTCGTACTCAACTCTTTTTACCTAGATGACAACATGAGGATCATAGTCTACTTCTTTTTGTGTTGAAACTTAAATGTTGATAGGATATTGAGAAATTTTTATAAATCCTTCATGTTGGTTAATGTCTATGGAATGGATTTAAAACGGATGTAAATGCATCCCTTTTAACTCCAACCACATAAATATATTTTGTCAACATCTGTTATCTATCTTATATACTCCAAAGAAAAAATTATCGGAGTCAATAGTTTAGTAGCATGTACAACCTAACCTCATAACCATATACTCTAATCATTTTGTAATACTAAAAAATGTACCAATCCCCCATTTTTTTTTTTTTGTTTAGCTGCTACAAACTTTTTCAATATCCCCACAGCCTTGGGTGTGACACCCCAGTGATAAGGAAATATGCCTTTTTGATGAACTAATGAATGAAATATTTGTACCTTTTCCTTATATAATTATATTTGACTAGTTTATTACATCTAGTGATTTAGTTAAGCTCCCTCACGTAATTCATCAACTCAATTATAAAGTGTTGAAACTAGTTTTCTTGGTTGTTTAACATCAAATAAATAAAAGATGAATAATTTCTGAAACAATTGTCAAATGAAACTTTGGAGCGTTGTCAATAGATAGCCTCAATGATGAACGTTGCATACTTGAATTGTTACCCATAATTTCTACTGAATTGGATACTTAACATTATAAAAATCATACATAATTCCACCCATTCATCATTATCCCTACATAACAACAAGGATAACATGGAAAAAAACTCTTGGGCCCAACCAATGAAAATATCAAACTTCTAGGGAATATTTATTCGAGGGACTATTTTTTTCTGGTATAGGAATGGCTTAATTAGGGCCCATCTCTCGAGAACATTCAGGTGAAATAGCCTATGGTCCTATGTGTCAATTTCCACTAGACCATCACCTTGGAAAGTGTCCAACATTTTCTTGACAGCTACAACGGTCACAAGAAACAATACGTGCCCTTCATTTGGAGAGATTATGACCCTCCATTTTACATCATAATTATTTGTACACCAATGGTCATGTCAATTTATTTACCTATTTCTCTATGTGTTATCCTTACTCTTGTATTGTAGTGTGATGAATAGATTCTACGATATTAGAATCAATGTATCATACACATATCCTTGTCTTGGTTCATGTGCACAATAGACATTATTTCCAGAGATCCCTTTGAAGGATAGAGATCCCTTAGAGAGGAACTTTGTGGTGGTTCAAGGCTTTGATCATGTCCATTGAGATTAAGAAGCATCATTTTGGGTCTAAGGTGTTTTTTTCCCTCCTCTGGATATGGTAAAGGTTGTAATTATGCTAAAGATCCTAATAACAAATTCTAGTATGGTAGAGGTCCTAATCATGCTAAAGACCCTAATATTCGTAATCGAAGTCTCAGAATTGTTCATAGAGACCATGCGTCTTGGTATTGTTTGAGTGTTAGAGGTTAGGGATTAAGGTTGATAAGGTTATAAATCAATTTTGATAGGAATTAAGGTTGATAGTATTAAAGTGATTTTTTTTTGTAGGCTATAGGGTATTATCCATTGTAAAAGGAATGTGTGTGTGTGTTATATAAAACATGCATGTTATTAACAAACACACAATCTATAGCACATGTGTTATTAAAACATACACATTTTATAATGCATGTGTGTTCTTTATAGATAAAAACAAAAATGGCACAAAGCACCACCTCAAACTCTACAAAAAATCCAAGGTTGTATGCAGGTTAATAGACATCTTTCGTAAAAAACTAATGTTACAAACAATTTTTATGTTTTTGTTTGTGGAAGGAAAACCTTTGTTTATTTCTCATTTCCAATCCATGTAAACATGGGGAATAGATACAATTGATCAAATTCTTCAAGGAAAGTGTAGCCTAGTGAAAAAAATATTTAAGAAAGATAAAAGGAAAGGTTATGTATGGAAAAAAGGAGGCCAATCCAAATTCCATCACAACAAATGCCACTGTTGTTTCTCCTTCATCGCCAAAATCAAAGTATGCGATTTTATGAGAGGCCAATTCAATTTTGTCATCTAGTGAGCCTCCAATGACTTTTGCATCAAGACAATTTGTCACTAATGAGCAATTGAAAAAATATTTGCTTGGAGCTAATTATACTGAAGATGGAATTAGACAAGTAACTAATGCACAACCTTATAATGAAGAATTTATTATGGTGCAACCTCTTGTTGAACATTTAAACATTCTTGAAACTAGCCATGAGCATGTCCACTCTCCTCCCAATTTTGACCCACAAGTTATTGAAGGGTTAATAAATCCTACGTTTATACCACAACCGAGAGGTGAAGAGTTCCAAACCACGGGTCCATTTTCCTTAACTAAACTAAGTAGTGTGCACCAAAAAACCCCTAAATATATTCATGTGGATGGAAGTGGTCTAGCATCCCTTGAATGTAAGCTATCTAAATGAACTATTTGTATCAATCATACAAAATTATTAAATAATATTTTGAATAAAAGTTTGATGCAACTAAATATTAGTTATTTCTATCTTTGTTAAAATATGAAAGTTTGTTTGTTGTTAGGAATTTTTTAGGCATTAAAGTAGTTAAAAGTTTAGAAACAAGTAATCTTATTGTTATAATCCTTGTGGATTATTTTCATACAATTGGTAAGAAAACTTACGTGAAATACCATAATGTAACTTGATCGATATTGTCGCAATCAATTATTAACAAGATCGTAAGAGACTGCCATTTTTTAAAACAAACATCTCACATCATTAACCCTTCAAAAGTATCCTATTAGAAGAGACAACCTCAACATAGTAGGCCAAATATATTTGTGTGCCTTAAGAGGTAAACTGCCTCATTTTGACATAAAGTGAATTGGAGCAATTAAGGGACCAATGCATAATATTTGGCATGATAACACTAGGAATGTTTCCAATCAGAAGGTTATAGTAAAATTGAGAAGGAATTATAGGGATCTTGAACCCCACATCAAACATTTTTTTGACACGACACAAATATAAATGCATGGGAGATTCAAGAATTATCGTAATGCATTGAACTTGGACCAAAGATATTTCAAGAAATGAAAGCCTTGGTATGTTATAATAATAAGAATACCTAACACATGTTGTTGTAGATACCACATTGAATACAACTATTATTATGACAAACACACACATTCATTATGTTTAGCATAACACTCTTGCGCATGAATGCTTAGTGATACTATCGTTGACATAATAATTCATAGCAACATGTGTACAAGTCCAGAGAGACAAAAATATCATCAAAACAATTGTTTAGATGGGACATGGCCTAGCTGTAGTGAAATGAAATTACTGAGCAAGTGCATGCATATGAGTTATGAATACAAATTTTGGAGGAATGAGATTGACATGTAGAGCTTCAAATATGTTATGTATGATCTAGGGGGAGGGAATGAAAGAGAAAATATATAGATGGTGACATCCCAAATCATCATTGTGTACTTAAATTGAATATTTTCTTTCAAATTGTGCTTTGGAATGTCATGGGAAAATTAATGTAACAATGAATTTATACATGTCTTTATTGTTGTTTCACTAGGTATGAGTTTGTGATTTCATTAATGATTTCTTTGAAAAGACCCAAAAATATGTTTAAAATGTCCATGTGGCTCAATGGTAGGATGATCATTTTAAAATATGCAGAGATATATTTTCCATTGGTACTATATTATCTATGGTTGAGTTTGTTGAGAACTACACCCTTTAGCTGCAAAATGGGATTCAAAGTCAATATTATCACTCAAAGCAAGTCAACCTAATGGTTTATATCACATATAGGCATGAGAAAAATAGAAGTGATGATAAAATGGTTATATTGAAGGAGTATCAATTTTATAAAAGTGAGGATAGGTGCCATGATTTCACTTATGTACAATATTTTTTCAATTGTTCTAGGATCACTTGGAGGAGAATAATATACAAATTGATCGATATTGGATTTGGTTAGATGGTTATGTGTAGGCTAATTAAAAAATGCATGTATATTTCAATGATTGTGTATGTTGCAAAAAACGCATGCCACATATTTGGAATTATTATGAGACTAGAAATAGGAAAGGGGAGCATGAAAGAGTTGGTGCATGCATCAAACTACATTACCTAGAGAAGAATTGAAGTTTACAACAAATTCCCTTATTTGAGATGCAAAATCTATAGTTAAATGGTGTTCTTCAGTAATGGTAGAGTGAATAATAAAGAGAGAATGATTAACAAGGAAAGGACAAGTGAAAAGATATTTTTGGGAGGTGGTCAATGTAGATCAATCATATACATATGAATGAAAAATAGTACATGGCACTCATGGATTTAATCTAGTTCAAACCTCTAACTAAACTATAGTTGAAATATGGATGCAAATTTTTTCTTGATTTTGTGGCCCATGTAGCAATGGTTAATGACACGACAATGAGTCCATGGATTGGGTTGATAGATGAAATCATGTATCAATACCCATTGATCAATGTATAACCACTAAATTATCTCATTTGGAGAAGGACCAATCAACCATTTCACCACATTACGATCATGTCCTAGATCTCGTACAATCAAGTTCAATGCAAATGGGGAACATTAGATTAATTTTGATTAACTAGCATGAATGTAGTACATTTTGTCAATTTAGTGGACTCACACATTGACACTCCATTTTTGTAGGGCACATATAGGAAGTGGTTTCCTCGAAAGATATTGAATGGGGCATTGACTATTGGTTGGCATGCTTCTTAGATGAAAAGAAGACAATCACTACTACATATGGTTTTGACGTCCAACAGGGAGTTTTGACAGTACGGATAAAATCGATCATATCGTCGAAAATTACTAACTAATTATCAAAATTTCATTATTTTTTATCTTGGTATCCCGACGTCTATCGATATTGCGACAAATTCCAATCATCGTCGACGTTTTGACCCATAGTCGACTGTTACCGCAAGGGACATGTGGAGCCCCATTTCCAAATGCATATCACAGAGGAATGTGTTTAAATCCATGAGCTATAACAACTCACTCCAAAACATGTAAAGTTAATTATGATCAAATTATGTCACCTCCGTATAGATCAAGGTTGTCCCCACGAAGATCATATAAATATATATGCATTCTCAAAATGTTCTACATTTTGGAATTTTTTGTAAGAATTGGGTGATAAAAAGGTTGTAAGAAGAGTCATAGGAAAGGAGAGGCTTGTCATATCAGAGATAGTAGGAGTAATCTTGAGAGAGAACAAAGGTGTGGGATCTGTATTTCACTTTGGTGGCCAGTTTTTTAGGGGATACTATAATTGTATTATGTCTATCTACATGTAAATATCCTACTCTTATGACAATTGTATGGAATATCAATACCATTTTGACTCGTATTTTTCTTATATGTGATGTTTTTTGTGATATTTAGTGTTTTTCTACAATAATTAAGAGATATTTAATGCATCTTTATAATAATGTTTGAATCTACCTACAGGAAAATTATAAGGTATAGAGAAGAGGTGGAAATTGAAGGGAGGTTATTTCTAAACTATGGAAGGGGAAGTAGGGTGTAAAGAAGGAAATAAGTCCACTTATTACACTTGAAAATAGATCTATGAATGAGGTTATGTTTGGTAAATAGTTGGCAATGGAAGGGTTTGTTAGAGTGGACAAGGCCCATATTAAGGGTTCCTTAGGATCTATCTAACCTTTAATTCTCAAGGATACATCATCCCCTTCAAAAAAATAATCCTTGAAAAGGGTTATTAATCTGAATAAACCTGGCATCATCCTCCTATAAGAGACAATGTCAAATGGGGATAAAATAGTTACCTCTCTAAGCGGTTTGCTTGGGGGTTGGAAGTTTAAATTCATTGATGATAGAGGAAGGTGTGTGGTTATCATTAGACAATTTATACATCTATCTATGCCTTTGTTTTTTCAATTGGAAACATAAAACCCTTTGTTGTGGAAAATTATCAAAATTTGTTTTGTAGGACAAAGAGGGTAAGTTTTGCCTTGGTGCAAATTGCATGCTAGGCTACACTAAAATGAACCCTCATATATGAAAACTCATTCAATTTGAGTGGTTCAAAGTGTAAATGAGTTTCTAACCCATTTTACGTAAGTTAGTATACTTAGTTTTACATTTGCAGTCATAAAAGACTCTGTTGTGCAAAAATAGACAACAAATTTAACCCAAATTTAATGCACATCCCTATCTCAATTTTAACCCAAATTGAGTGGTTCAACTTGAAGAAGTTGTAATTTGTGAATTTACACCTTGAGATAGTTGTTTATTGGCAGTTCTAGAAAAAAAAGTACCTGATGTGCATAAAGGCTAAAACTTCCCTTGTAAAACCGAAGGGCCAATTTATTAAAGTTGGTTATAGGAAAGTGGATGCCCAAAGTTGGATAATACTCAATAATTTAATATTTAAGTTGTAAATTGATTATTAAAATATTTTTAACATGTTTGTACAATTAGGAGTGCATTTGCACTTCAATAAGGATGATTTTGATTCACAAAGATTCATGACCTTTTCTATAACTATGTTTTCCCAATTTGAAACTTAAAACCCTTTTCCCTGCAAAAAGACCAAAAATCGTCTTATAGGAAAAAGAGAGAAAATTTTGCGTTGGTGTAAATGTTTCCTTGGTGCAAAATGCATGCCAGGCTACACTAAAATGCATGCCCATGTCTCAAAAATCATTCAATTTGAGTGGTTCAAATTGTAAATGATTTGTTAAGTCAATTTTCATAAGAATGCATACTTAATTTTTTATGTATAGTCATATAAGAAGTTGTTGTGCAGTAATAGGCAAAAGATGCTTAGTAAAATCCTAGAAATGCCCAACCTGTTTGTAAAACATAAGCAGTTTTTTTATTATACCTTAGATTTGAGTTGTGAACATTTTGGGGTTGTGTTTTATCATATTATACATATTAATGTTGTTAAGTTTGCAATTGCAAATTTAAAAAGGGTTCTTGTGCAAAAGAGGCAATGTTTGCCTTGTAATTTGGAAGGTCACAACTGTATCAGGCGACCAAATTAAAATTCACGCCCAAGCTTCTTTGTATCTCCAACAATTGTTTTATAATTTTCAAAATGGAGTTCCATATATGGAAAATTTACCCATGTCATCTAAAGTGAAATTTAAGAACAATATAGGTTGCTTTCACGCACCTGGATTTGGGATTACATGTAAATCTGAAGTGAAAATGACATTAGAGTAAATCACACGCCCTAGTCTCAATGTTGACCCAAATTGAGTGGTTCGACTTGAATAAGGTGTAATTTGTGAGTACACACATGAATATTTCCTTATAGTGGAAGTTTCATACAAACACCTACCTCATGTGCATAAAGGATAACAATTGCCTTGTAAAATCGAAGGGTGAATTTGTTAAAGTTGACTAAGGAAGGTGCATGCCCAAAGCTAGATAAGCCTCCATAATTTAATTTTCAAGTTGTAACTTGTTTATTTTAATATTTTAACGTGCTTGTAAAATTAGGAGTGCATTTACACTCCAAAAAGGATGATTTCTATGAACAAATATTCATGACCTTTTCATGAAATATAGAATGAATATGTCAATATTGAATGAAATATTACAAGCTACATGGTTGTACAAAAGTTGTAGAAAAGATACAATGGTTAATTTTGTATGATGAGATGATGTATATAAAGGACAATGAGTAATGCATTCCTTAATATGAGATAAGTGTTCCTTAAGAAGAAAATGCACGCTAAAAAATAAAAATTATGTGTTGTTTGCTTGAAAACAAGGCATGTTGTAAAATGCATGCCCTTGAGTAAAAAATGTGAGCCTTGTGTTAGGATTTGCATGATAACTTCTTGAAAGAATAATGTTAGGGAAAATTCATATCGTTAGATGAATTATGCAGATTATGCACATTTTTCTTATGAAATTTCATGAAAAGGGGGCATTGAGGAAAATGCATGCCCTGCTAGGGAAAAATGAAGGATGTACATATGTTGTTTTGTCCCGAGATGGTGCAGGGTGAAATATATATTTTGGTTTGGGGTTACATGCATGAAATAATATGTATTGTTACATATGCAACTCTGAAATTCTTTATAGTGATACATGATAGATTAATGATTATACAAGTAAAATACTGTGGTTGTGGATTGTTGTTGTAGATGAAGTTTGGACATACCCTGGAGTGAAGACTGCAATCCTTGTGTTAGTATTTGCATTATATCTTTCTTAAATCACGACGTTAGGGAAAATTCATATATTTACAGGAATTATGCACATTATGCACACTGTCCTTATGGAATTTCATGAAAACAAGACATTGAGGAAAATGCATGCCCTGTTATGGAAAAATGCAGGACGTATATATGTTGTTGATCCCAAGAATTTGTAGGGTGAAATATATATTTTGGTTTGGGGTTACATGCATGAAATAATATGTATTGTTACGTATACAACTTTGAAACTCTTTATAGTGATAGATGATAGATTAATAATCCTTTAAGTGAAATATTGTGGTTGTGGATTGTTGTTGTATATGAACATACCCAGTAGGGTATTTGTGCAAGATTGCTTGCATATTAGGGTTTAATACTATGTATTTATATAAATATGCAATATTTTGTAGTTATATATATATATTGGAATACTGAGGGGGGGGTGAATCAGTATGAGCACTTTATACCACTTTTAACCACAATATATAAACTTCAACTTTATCAAAAATGTTTAATAGTATACCATCAATATATCATCAGTATATCATGAGCATATATCCTTATTATATCATGAGAATATATCATTAGTATATCATGATAATATAAACATAAGCACCATCACATCAAGTACACAATACACTGGAATTTACATGGAAACCCAAACGGGAGAAAACCACAGAACGATTTCTTATATATCAAGAATTCATTCATAGGAAGAACCAAATTCACAATTCTCCAGCTGCAACTGGAAGGAGGATACAACCCCATATTCATAGTCTCCAACCTGAAGGAATATACAACTCCCTAAATTCTATGGCTCCAACCAAAAGGAGGATACAACCCCATGGGTCCTCGGGCTCCAACCAGAAGGTGGATACAAACACCTAGTTCTCAGGATCCAACTTGAAGGAATATCCAACTCCCTAATTCTCCGACTCCAACCAGAAGGAGGCTACAACCCCGTTTCCTTGCCCCGTCCTTCCACCCTGAAGTATAAGTGTAGACCAACTGTCACTACCACAATCACTGCCACTGTCATTGCCATTGTCAATGTCACTGTCATTTTCATTGCCACTATCACTGTCACTGTCACTTCCACTCTCATTTCCACTGTCATTGTCACATTAACCTGTAACCTTTCACCTTGTCACTATATCCAACCTGTTACTATGAACCTATCACATCAAACTGTCCAATCGATCACTGTCACAACAACCTGTCCAACCAATCAATGTCACAAAACTTGTCCAACCAATAACTGTCTCATCCACAAAACCAAATCCACTCTCATCCACATGAAACTCAGGCCGAGATCACCAAGAGCATATCTCAAAAAATATTCTCAACATCACCAACACATGTCTCTACCAAGCATGTATTGTTGAAAGATTTTAACAGCAAAGAGTATTCTATTTATTATTGAGTTATTTTTCATCATATCAATCCCCTTTTGTGGATTGATCATGTCGGGCTTTGTACTTGACCAAATCCCCTTTTGTGGATTAGTCAAAACCTAATTATATTATGTTAATTAATAATTCTTCTATTATTGAGTTATTTTTCATCATATCAATCTTTGTGGATTGATCATAAACAAGCTTGTACTTGACCAAATCCCTCGTGGATTAGTCAAAACCAATTATATTATGTTACTCATCAATTTCTCCCCCATGCTCACTAAAGTGGTTTTAACCGAAGAGAAGTTGGCAAGCATCTAATGAAGATATACCTTTCCAAGACCCTGGCTAAGATAAATAAAGGAGGCTGGTGCCCCCATATGTACACTCACTATTCACTCATCAACTCAAGAAATTTGAGAGTCACAGCTTGGGAGAATAAGGAAGAGAGGCACATTGCTCGTTGATATTCTCTAGTGTTTTGGTTTATTGTCTTGGCATTGTCTTCGCATTCATATTACGGTTTTTGTTGGGTTTTCTCCCATGAGGATTTCCCAGGATAAATGTTGTTGTGGATCTTGTGATTGTGTTTATCTCAATGATCCTGGCGTTATTTTTATTTAGTAAATTGAAAATAAACTTAGTATCTTCTCTAAAAATTAACATGATATCAGAGATAAGATGAAGAGAGCACCTTCACCTACATAAGCAAAAACGCCAATCGTTGTCGCATTAAGAAAATTAGGGTTTCTTTATTTGAAGAGGAATTTCAGTCTCGAACTCATCAAGGAAGCACACCCAGCTCTAGAGAGCTCACAAATCTTTGAGCACAATTTTTCGCTGACATAACTCTGAAAATGAAACCCCTACCGTAAAACCGTAAAACCAGAAACCAAAACCAGCACTAAAGTTCCAAATTCAAAATCGCCAGTCAGCCATAATAAAAAGTTGGATTTTCAGAAAAATGATTGCACCAGACTACTCACTTCAACCAAGCACACCTCCTAGTAAGTTTAGATATAAATTCTGAGCAGTTCCATTTTTTTGGTCATTTTCCCAGCTTCAGGTCAAGATGTCAGCAAGCACTAAGCTTTTTGACAAGTTAGAAGGTGTGGATAACTTCCATGCCTATAATTACAGTATTTCACTCATTCTTGAAGAGAATTACCTATCAATATTCAACAAAGAAAATGTACCAGAACCAACAGATGCTACAACTAAAGCAAAGTACCAAAAGGAAATGGTTAGGGTCAAAAGAATCATTGCAGACTCTATCAAATATCACTTGATCCCTTAAGTGGAATATAAAGACACCCCAAAATAAATTGTTGATGCCATAAACATATTGTATGAAGGAAGAAACATTAATCGAAAGATGAACTTGAGAACTCAACTCAAGAATACAAATATGCAAAAAGGAGAAACAATTCATGAATATTTCTCTAGAATCTCTCAATTCAAGGAAAAAATAGAAGCAGTTGGAGATACTCTAGATGAATATGAACTCATAATGATACCTCTTAATGGTCTCACAAGACCTTGGGATGAATTCATCCAAACCATTTATGCCGGAAAGGAAAAACTACAATTTGATAGTCTTTGGGAAGAATGTGTTCAAGAAGAAGCAAGAGTAGCTAACTGAGAAGCAATACTATTAAGGGATGATGATCAAGATCTAGATTCTCATGCTAAAGGAGGAAAGATAAGGTCTCACTTCAAGAAGGATACCCATCCACATAATGATTCTCACTCCCCAAATAAATTCATCCATAAAGAATCTCACCCTCCAAGGAGATTCAAGAAGTTTCAGAAAGGTCAAAGAACAGAATAATATTTATCATCCTACCAATGTTACCATTGTGGAAAGATGGGACATATTGCTAATAATTTTCCATATAGAAGAGAAGAATACAACAAGAGAAACAAAAATCACCATGCCCATGCAGTTGAAGATGAAGATCCACCCACAAAGATGTTTAAATAAAATATTGAAGACTATGTCTTAATCTCTTCCCTCTCAGGATCAGTATCACCTGGAGAGGATACTTGTCTCATAGATAGTGCTACTTCAAAGCACATGATAGGTCAAAGATATATTCTCTATAGCCTTATCGAAAAGAACTTTCCCAAGAAATTTACACTTGGAGATGATTACTAGTACCCTATCAAAGGAGTGGGAGAGTCCAATTACAAACTTGATTCAAGGACCCCAATGAATATGAAGGATGTACTATATAAACCAGGTTTGAAAAAGAACTTGATTTCTATCTCATCTTTAGATAAGAAAGGCTTCATGGTTTCATTCATAGATGGTGAAGTCCTCATGTGGCCTAAAGGAAAAACCATAGAAGATGCAATTGTTTTTGGAACAAAATAAAGTGGCCTGTATAAATTAAAAGGTCACTCAAAAGAAGCCTTGACACACTCCACCGAGAGTCCATGTGAACTTTGTCATAAAATACTAGCTCACATCAACTACAAAGAATTACCATATGTGAGCAAGGTAGTTACAGGTCTACCTTAATTCAAGGTTGACCATGAAGGTGTGTGCAATGGATGTGCACAAAGAAAGAACATCAATAACCTTTTCCTGAAGAGCAATAGTAAATCAGAAAGATTCTTAGAGCCCATCCACTTAGATGTATGTGGCCCAATTCCATCAACCTCCATTAGTGGGTATGTATAATATGCATCATTTATTGATGATTATTCTCGCAAGACTTGGGTTTACTTCTTGAAATCAAAAGATCAAGTGTTTGGAAAATTCAAACAATTCAAAGCCTTGATAGAGAATCTCTCTGAAAGAAAAAGCAAGACACTCAGGTCAGATAATGGAGGACCTCAAAAGAGTTTGTAAACTTTTGTAAATATATCAGGATTAAGAGGGAGCTCACTACTCCCTATAATTCTCAACAAAATAGTGTAGCATAAAGGAATAACAAAACTATAATGGAAGCAGTGAAGACTATGATCCATGATCAAGATCTTCAAATGCACTTATGGGCAGAAGCAACAAGAACAACAATGTATGTACAAAACATAGTATCCCATAGTTCACTTGGGTTCAAAACCCTCGAACAAATGTTCTCTGGAAAGAAGCCAGAAGTAATCCATCTCAAGGTATTTGGTTGCCCAGTGTTTGTACACATTCCGAAAGAGAAGAGAACCAAGTTGGACCCTTTAGGAAAGATAGGAATATTTGTTGGAGACTATGAGGTATCAAAGGCCTTCATAATTTATATACCAGGTTACCATCACATTGATATCAGAAGATATGTAACCTTCGATGAATATTAAACACTCAAGAAATCAAGAAGATTCCATCTTGAAGAAGTATATGAAGAAGAGCTTGTAGCTCCCAGAATTGCATAATCAGTAAGGGAAGTCACAATTTTCCCCGATGATGAGATTCATGAAGATCATGATATGATAGAATCTCAAGAACCTCCCTAGATTACGATCTCTCACAAGAGAAAGCCATTTTGGGAGAGGGAACTTATTCAAGATGGAGAGAAGTATGGCGCCCTAGAAGGCACCATGAGACAAGTCAAGAAACCCAAGCCATTCTCCAATTATATGGCTTTGATGTGTGATATCTTAGAGAAGGAGCCTAGTTTCTTTGAAGAATCCATTTAGAAGAAAGAATGGGTAGATGCCATGACAGAAGAATACCAATCCATTATAAAGAATGATGTATGGGAAATAGTTCATGGACTGAAGAGAAAATATGTGTTATCTTCCAAATGGCTATACAAGATAAAACATGTTTTTGATGGAAGTATTGAGAAATATAAAGCAAGGTTTGTAGATCGTGGATTTTATCAAAAGGAATGCATTGACTATGAAGAGACGTTAGCTCCTATAGCCAGATACACTTCAATTAGATCCATCATAGCCCTTACATCTAAGATGAAGTGGAAGTTACACCAGATGGATGTGAAAACGACCTTCTTGAATGTTTTCATTGAAGAATAAGTGTATATAGAACATTGTCAAGGGTTTGAATTTGAATATAGAAAGAATCATGTATGTAGAAGAAGGCTCTGTACATATTGAAGCAAGCTCCTAAAGCTTGGTATGGAAGAATTGACAGTTTCTTGATGAGCTTGGTATTTACCAAGAGTAAATTTGATTCTAACCTTTACTTCAAGGTTATGAATGATGAAACTGTTATATTTTTGTTGTATGTGGATGACTTATTCTTAACTAGAGAATAAAATCCCATCACTGATTGTAAAATGAAGCTCGCTGCAGAATTTGATATGAAATACCTAGGCCTAATGCACTATTTCTTAGGTCTTGAGGTTTGGCAAAGCCCAGAGAAGATATTCCTTAACCAAGGGAAGTATGCAGTTGAAATACTGAATATGTTTGATATGTTGAAGTGTGAATCCATGAATACACCCATGGAAACTAAGTTGAAGCTCCTAGTTTTTACTTCATCAGAATTGGTTGATGTTACGCTGTACACATAGATCATTGGATCATTGATGTATCTGATGAACACCAGGCTAGATATATGTTTTGTTGTGAACACCTTGATTCAGTATCTAGTATAACCCAAACATGTTCACCTTGTTGCTACAGAAAATGTGATGAGATACCTTAAGGGTACATTGGAATTTTGTCTCATTTATAATGGAGATCACGACTTCAGATTGATTGGTTATATTGATTCATATTGGGCAGGAAGTGTTTCTGACAGAAATATCACTTCAATATGTTGTTTCAGTTTGGGGTCAGCCATGACTTCATGGCATATTAGGAGGCAATCTAGTATTGCTCTCATCATAGCATAAGCGAAATATATTGTTGCATGTTCCGCCAGTTGTGAATCCATATGGCTACGGAAGTTGTTGATAGGTCTATTTGATCTATAGATGGAAGTGTTAGAATATGAAATATGTGTGCTCGTTTTACCATTGACAATACCCTTGTCACCCAACCATAGGCCGAAGCCACCCTCCGAGCAC